>JAFVLL020043159.1:29902-90484 GCA_021397915.2 Tor tambroides
CTAGCGCGCTGAGGCAAGGGGTCGGACCAGGTGCGAGGGAGGGCGAGGGGGCTGGAGGAGCGTGGTGAGATCCCTGAGCGTTCCTCCTCATCCGGTTTAGATCCTGCTGAACCGCTACCGCCCTCAAGCTCCACTAGGACCCACTCCTGTGAGTCACCCTCTTGTGGGACGGGGCTGAGGTTGACGGCAACGTAACCGCTGCTGGCCGCACCCTCCTCATCCTCCAACGAGCCCTGCTCGACCCGACAGACAGACCTGTCTTGGGGCAGACCCGGACGTTGCTTCCCTAAACTAATAAGATGAAGAAGGAGAAGTGGTTATGATGTTTTTAGAGACCAATTCACATTTATAAGGAAGAATATTAGGATTTTGTTTACTGACTAGGCCTCAAGGAAGCGTTCAATGGTGGGTTTGGGTTCAGGGGTCAGTCTTTTGTCTAGCCCCATGCTTTGACTATGGCGCATCCTTCTCAATAGAGGAGCAACACGGTCGATGAGCAAGGTCTCTGAGCGCACACGTCTAGGAGAGCCCTGGATGGAGCCACTGTTGGGGCTCTGGTTGCCCTCTTTGCTTCGCTCCTCCTCACTAGCCACCTGAATCAGAAACACAAGCTCCAACTAAAACACTACACTTGCAAACTCCAGACTGGCAAAAAAGGTGATGGGTGGGGTATAAAAAAAAAAAAAAAAAAAGAAAGAAAAAAATTGGAGCAATTGAAATCGTTCTGGAAATGTTTGATATTAGAATAAAACTATATGTTGTTTAGGTAGCAATGTTGTTTTGAAACAACATCAATGTCCATCCTAAACTGTAAAATGACTATAAAAACTATGATTTAAACAACTTTTCAGTTCAAATAATACAAGTTTTGACAAAATAAAGTTTTATGAAATGATAAACCCCACATTTCAGTTGTATATTATATATATTTGGTCTACAAAAACAGCAGACAGTCAACAAAATGGCTAAATTAAAACGCAAATTTTCCTCACAGTAGGTTGGAGAGCAGATATTTGGTGGTTACCTCAGTTACCACTGTATAAGTCAAGTCACCTTTATTTATATAGTGTTTTACATAATACAGGCTGTTTCAAAGCAGTTTATAGTTACAAACAGGAAAATAACAGAATCAATGATGCAAACTTTATCAAATATGAGTCGAATTCAAATTTTGGTGTAAAGCACCTCTAAAAATACACTAGTCTCATTATTTAGCTCGTAGCTATTTAACTGTTGGTTCAGTTCAGTTCAATAACCGTAAAGTTCATAAATCATGAAACAAGTTAAATTCAGCTATAAGCTACTTTACACAAGACAACAGTGTCTTTATTCAACTCCAGTCAGTTCAGAATTGATAACAGCGTCAATGAAATAAATAAAAGTTTTATGAAAAAAATTTTGTTCAGCTATGCTTATAAACACTACTTTATTAGGTATCAAGTCATTTTGCTGAAAAGTGACAAGTTTGCAGGAATGTCAATAACAGAGTGATGTCAATAACAGAGTACCTTTCTGATTAGAGGCTGAACGTGGTTGAGGTTTCGGTCGCGGCTGTGCTCCATATCCTCCCAGACATCCGCTCCCTGTGCAGGCTGCATTGGGATGGGGGCGCAATTATCAGCCTCACTGAGGCGCTCACCCTGAAGGACGTCCTCTGTGTTCTCACGCTGCAGATCGCCCGGGATCACGGAGGCATTGGCCATGCTGGAAGGAAATACATTCATTTAAGTTATGTAGACTTCAAACAGTTTTTACAGAGACCCATTATATCATTGAATCACTGCAGATGCTGGATATCTACCCCAAATATGCCGGTGTGAGGCGGGTCAACTGCTGGGCTGTAGTTGCCAGGGCTCCAACATTAAGTGTGTCCTCTGAATCTGTTCTTTCCCAGTCATACGGATCATTTTCCACCACATTGTAGCTCTTCATGCTGTTGTCAAAGACTGACATCAGGAGCTGCAACACAATGAGGGAGCATTGTGTTAATGATTGTCTACATTTACAAAATCTATGGTCAAGAAAGGCTAAGAAAGTTCAGTACCTGATAATCCGGTTTAGTGTAGTAGTCCAGGTTGGAGATATGGTCGAGAAAAATGCTAAACTCATCTGGGAGTTGTTTGAGCATGAGGCGATGGTTGTACGTCTCCTTCATATTTCCGACCTGTTCCTGTATTGATGGCAGGACTGAGAACAGCAAACCTCTTATCCACGGAAAATTATGATCAGAGCAGAACTTACTTTATCTTTGATTTTTCTCCAGGGTAGCTGACCCACCATGAACTCCACAAGCATATAAAATAAAGACCACAGGTCATCATGTCGACCCATTTCCTTTAAAAAAAAAAAAAAGATGTGCATTTTAGTGAAATATGAATAAGTAACATGACCTGCTATGTATAAGAAACCTGACCGGCATCCGCCATTGGCTTGAGAATGTAAGAGAGAGGAGTTACCCTATTCTTGTGAGCATTAACTGAAGCATAACGGACGGTTCCTCTGAATCCTGCCACTGGACGAGGCTTTAGACAAAAAAAGAGAAGACATAAGTAAACATACAGAAACACATTAACAGAATAATTTACCCAAAAATGAAAATTCTGTCAAAATTCTGACATTGAAATTTAAGTCAGTGTTCATTTAAAAATCTTGACTTCCCTTTTTTTTGGTGCATTCATGAGAGTTTGAGACGTAACAATTCATGAACAAATCAATTTAGACCAGTTTTGTGAACCAGATCAACTGATTTAAAAAAAAAAGATTTAAAAGATCCATTCGTTCACAAATTGTACATCACTTCTTTTCTCATGAAATATGAATTACGATTTAAATTTGGTGCCGTATGACTTTGTGTCCTTTTTAAATCTTGAAATATTCAGTCCCTAAGCACTGTATTTGCAAAAACCAGTTCTTCAGTAATTGCTTGAAATTTCTACTTTTGTGCTCCACTGAAGAAATATAGTCAAACAAGTTTGGAAAGATTGTGAGTAAATGACAAAATTTTCATTTTGGGGTGAACTGTCCATTTAAGTAACAATAATAAGAAATTTCATAAAGATAAGCTTTAAAAGACTTCTGTGATTACTTACTGGACGGACTTCTTGACATGAGTTTGTAAATTGGCGTGCCAACCCAAAATCAAGCATATAACAGGTTCGGCACGTAATGGCAAGTCGACCCATTGCGAAGTTAGACTATGTGAGAAAAAAAAAGATTAAAGACTAGTTTATATAGTCTAAAAAGGAATAATGAGGCCCTGTTAAACATGTGCTTGTAGGCCCAGGGCTGTCTGTGAGAGAGCAGACTCTGTACAGCACTCTTACGGGTTTGATGTCTCTGTGCAGGAAGCCCACAGAGTGGATGCTCTCGATGGCTTCTAAGATTTGTCGGCCCAGCCTGAGTGTGGTAGAGATGCTGAAAGTGCCGCGGCTCATGTTGCGTCGAAGGTCTGCCAAGTTCCTTCCCTGCAGATCAATGGACAAACATCACTTCAGGTGACTGAAATCAGGGTTGTTGTGTTACTCTGAGTCGCGATAACATCCATAAATTTAGAAAATATGAATAAATCATTTGATGCCCTACCTGTAGCTCCATAACCACATAGTTGAAGCGGTCATTGCGTCCACAGCCAACAAAACGACAAACATGGTCTTTACCTATGAAATGGATCAAGGCAAAAATGGTTAATGTTATCCATATATATTATTAAGGAATATTCCCCTTGTGTTTGGAAATGTATGATTGCCCATAGAGTAGCAAACACAGTGCAAAATGACTGCTCAAATAGTGTTTTCATGCTTGTTTTATATACATTAATGAGTATCTTAAAATATCTTATGTTCATTTTTACCCTGAAGTCTTTTCAAAACTGCTACTTCCATCTTAAGGACCTGTTTGGGTTGCTGGGCAGACTCCACTTTCAGAGCCACACTGACTTGGCTCACCTGGTCCAGGACTTCATAGATCTCACCAAAACCACCCCCACCAATTTTCTTCAACTAGTTAGGAAAGAGAAATTTTTAATGAATGACTACTGTGCAAAACGTTTTGGCCTATAAGATTTCTTAATGTTTTTGGAAGTCTCTTATGCTCACCAAGGTTGCATTTATTTATTAAAATCACAGTAATATTGTAAAATATTATCAGTAATCATCAGTAATATACTTTAAAATGTATTCCTGTGATAACCAAGCTTAATTTTCAGCAGCCATTACTTTAGTCTTCAGTGTCACATAATCTTTCAGAAATAATTCTGATTTGCCGATTTGGTGCTCAAGAAATATTTTTTATTATTATCAATCTTGCAGATACATTTTGCTTCTTAGGATTCTTTGATGAATAAAAAGTGCAAAAGAACAGCATTTATGTCACTTTTGATCAATGTGATGCATCACTGCTGAATAAAAATATACATGTGTCAAAAAGGAAAAAAAAAACATATTTTGACCCCAAACCTTTGAACAGTGATGTACCGTATATATTTTTTCCTGCTATAATTGAGTAGACAGCTTTCAAACTTGTGTCAGAGAACAGATGTTACAACAGTTCTGTTCAGGCATGAAATACTGTCTTATGAAAAAATGTCCTAGCAAAACAACACTTTTGTCATGAAATAAAATGCTGTGTCTTGTGACTATTTGTCAGCACGCTGTACAGTTTTCTGTGCTGATGTCAGCACTGCTCAACACATCTGCAGTGTATCGTTTGACTGAGCTCAAAAGAAAAACAAACTCCTTGCCTGAGTGAAAGTTTACATGAAAGAATCTGACAGCTATCAGAACATCTCTACAAAACTAAGTGAGTATTTGAATAGTCCTGAAGCCTTGTCCTCCTAAATACAGCTCCTTCAAAACAACTCACCACTCTCCATCGTTCCCGGACCATGCTCCCAACAGCCAAGATATCAGTCTGCTCCCCGGGCCCACTCATCCTGAGGCTCAAGAGTGGACTGAGCACACTCAGAGAAGATCTACACCTCACATCAGTAAGCTCGGGTCCTCGCTGAAAAGATTAGAAAAAACAGATGCTTCATTTAGTCGGACCTGCACGGTTACATCAGAAATTAAAGGCTCTAGAGACGTTCGCAGACATAAGAGAGATTTACCTGCAGGGCTGTAGACAAGACAAAAATAATGAAAAATGCATTTTACTGGCTCCATCCATATACTTAAGAAGGCCTTATGTGAAGGCACCCAAACTACATGAATCTGGCCTGTCCTAAGGTTGTCTTTTGAGCAGAATAGGTAAGGTCTGTAGAAGAACCTGTCCTGATATGACTGTCACTGCTAGTGTGCAGAAACTAAAGGAGCTAAATACAGTCAAATCCTTAAGGAACAGGCTTACTGTAGGCCTGAAACAAGAATAAAATTCACTCTATCTGCAAGACAGTGACTCAGGGAAACATAATCTGTAAATCTACATCACAAAGACTACAAAATACTATCTTATATGCATGCTTGTAAGACAGAGAACCTTGGCTCTGTTTGATGTCAATGATAAAATAAAAATGCAATCATTACTATTTGCTAAGAGGCCAAATGAAACATTCTGCAAGTCATGTACACATCTGTTGGAGTGGTAAATATATGCATTATCTATATATATGCAATATATATTTTTCTGTATATTATGCATGTATGTATGCATGTTGTGTGTTTTATACTTATTGCATACACTGTCAAGGTCTTATACTGTCATTATTTGACTGCAGTGTTGGTGAATTATGAATTTCATTAATTGTTGCACTCATTTATATGGTGTAGTGACAATTAAAATCTGTTTTTTTTTTTTTACTAATTACTAACATTTTGACACACAAAAAACTGTTTTAGAAATAAATCTAGAATGTCTAAAAGATATATATATATACGCATGTAAAACTATTTAAATTTCGTACCATTTTATATATGAATGTATATATGTATATGTGTATATATGTATATATGTATATATATATATATATATACACACACACACACAAATGGGTAGTTGATGTATCAATGTCCTATGGTGTGACAGAAAAATGTGCAAAAAAAAAAAAAACTAACATTGAAGATAAACCTCTCTCATGCTATTTGTAACTAAGAATTAAAATACATTTTTCTCATTTTATTTGTATGTTAATTTTTTTTTCTACATTTTTGCTATGTCACACCATAGGACACAGTCCAATTTTTATTTGTCAGCTACCCATATATATATAGTTTGTTATAGTTTGTTTTGATTTTTATATGCATAAATATGCATGCATGCATGTTACTTTGCATATAACAATTTACCTGTAGATTTTACATTTGAATAAATTTGAATTTGAGCACAAAAGCATTATGGTTTAAAATATAACAAATTATTGCCTATGTCTTAAAAAGGACTCTATTAAAAGGTTTTTACTCAAGCTTTATTCGTTAAATCTGTACTGTATTAGCAATACTATCATTTTTTTCCACCAGTCAGAACTGATGGATGACAGTCCAAAGCAACTGCCATACTAGCTGCATGCAGCACTGTTTTTAATGAGGATCATCTTAAGGATGGCTGCAGCTGGCCTGTTACATGTCTTTATTAGCTGGCTGTGTTTCTGAATTTTATGCTAACATCCACAAGCTATGCTGAAAACTGCCGCTTGTCTTATAGATGTTGGTTTAGGCGTTCTCTGTCCTTTCCGCATCCAGTGATAACAGAGGGAGACATAGGACACAGGCTAGCTAAAGCTAAAGCATCAGCCAGAGCCAAATCACTAAAACAAAAAAGCGCAATGAAGCGACATCGCGCCAGCTAACCTAATTAGCCAAACTCAATAACGCCGCCGCAACATACAGCTAGTATTGAACATAGGGTTGCCAGGTTACACAACGGCAAAGCAATGTTGTGACAGCTGCAATCCAGCTAATAATGCGGACTAACGTTAGCTCGCTAAGCGGACAGCACGCGTTCATTCAGGGACCCGGTGTGTTCATTACCTCTGTCTGCAGCGGCGGTCCAAGATGTTACCGAAGACTTCAAAACATCTTTTTTTGTTCTATAGGCCATGATGATATAAAATGTTGGACATGATAATCCCATAACGTTTTGAAACACAAAATAACGACTGAAATTCACGTTATTTGCCTCACTTCTCACAACAGCGGCAGCGAAGACTGAGCGAGCTGACCGATGTGTGACGTCACATCTTGTCGAACGGGTTTGATTCCAAACATCGTCTTTAATAATCATCACACGAATAAATAAATAATATTTACATTTTCAGTTGTTAACAATTTAATACGGATTCAGCATTTACTAATACACTATTAAATCCAAAAGCTGCATCTCTTATGCACAGTTGTATTTAACTACCGTTAAAAAAAGAATGAATAGTGTACGTTATGTATTGTCAAAGCCCCTTTAAGGGCTTTTTTATTCTATAGTCTTTGACATTGCTCATTGTCAGCTAGGTAGTTAAGGGATCTTTATTGTATAGTGTTACCGTTTTTATAATTATTATTGATGGCCATTGTTTTAAACTTTGCGTTGGGATATAGCTAATGCTCACACGCTGAACATTTGTTACAAGTGTATACATATGTAAAGATTTACACAAAAAAATGCAACATTATCATTATCTTGTTCACATATCTTCATTGTGGAATTACGCAGGTCAAACATTTAGTTAGGAAATCAATAAAAGGGTTGTTACACATTATTAGATAGGTGACACAGACATTACTTGTAATTAATCTAATATAATCTAATAGTCACTGAGTGAAACAGTTCTTTCCTCTTCATGTTTTCATTAACAACACACAAATGCATCCACAATGTACAAACAAGTATGTGAGAGGAATTTATACATTTATGCAGAGGACAGATTTGTGAAATGAAACAGATGTCAGTTTTATACTTCTAGTAAAAACTACACTGTTTTTGAGACTAGGGTTGCTTGTGTATTACTCTAAAAAAGAAAAAAAAAAAATCAAACATTGTGATATTTACTGGCAATAAACTCAGCGATACTTCCATATTTTTATAAACCAAATATACATGGACTAACAGAAGACTTTTTTTTGTCAGTACACAATACCCGTTTCACAGATCGCTAAAAATATTACTCAAATAAAATGGTTAGAGAAATAATGTCCTACCAACAACAGCACATCACGTAAACAAAAACAAAAGGTTTTGAAACCTATAAACCACAGGATTAAAAAAAAACCTTTAAAATATTATTCTAAGGATTTTTGGCATTAAAATCATGTAAAAATGATTCCCTTTCCTAAAGTAAAAATGTGCATTCAACCACTTTAAAATCTAAGCACAACTGTCCTTTTTTTTAAACAGTTGAGACATGCCCACAAAAATGGCTGTAGGCAAGAAGTAGTGATGGTTCCCAAGTGTTGAATCAAAATCTAAAACAATACTAAAATGTGATTCTTTTTTAAAATGGAAATAACAGTTAAAATTAAAAATTAAATGCTTTGTGGGCAGCATTTTATTCAAAGTCCAATATTAGCTCTCATTTGCAGCTTTTCCTGCACCAAGCAGTCTCTCTCTCTCTGGGGCTTCTCCCTCCTCTGCTCTCTGCTCTCCAGGGCAGCAGGGCAGTTTGGCCATCAAGGGCTTGTGGAGTCCATTGTATAGTGCTGTACCCACGAGTAGGATGATGAAGCCTAAAATTTGTAGGCCGTGGAATACCTCCCAACCCAGCAGTAAACTCATGACCCAGATGACCAGAGTACGCAGACTGTCCAGCACCATGCGAGTAGTGGCACTTATTTCCTTGGTGACGCTGATGCCGGCGAAGTTAAAGAAGGCGATGCTCACGGTGTTGCCCAGCAGTGCCAGTAAAATAAGGGGCTTATGGCCAATCTGACAGAAGGCGTCCAATGCGTCTTCAAGAACCTGCCGTGGGTTGTCCGCAAAACTTCCCACATGGATGTAGAACATTGGGATGAGGAGCAAAGAGAGGATGACAAATCCGAAAAAACCTAAGAAAGAGAGAAAAGACAACTAAGCCACAGGGAAATAGACCAGTCACAGAAGTGTTGCGAAACTGATAAGTTTTTATTAAAAATAATCAAAATTGCCTGTTTGTCAGTAGATGTTCATCATTAACAAAGGCATATTTGGCCGCATTTTTCTGATTTCACAGTAACAATGAATGGAGAGGATTGAGAGTAAAATAACCTCAGATATGCAGCCGCTACTTCAAGTCAGAAAATATATTCAGTCATTTGTAATGGCATTGATAGATAAGTTAATCACAGACTTTTATGGGGGCTAAGATGAAAAATAGAGGTCTGCTAAATGGGGTCTAGCAAACACCTATGTAATGACAACATTAGGTTCTAAGCCAATCAGCATTGTTTGTTTCATTAATCTATACTACCTTTGATTTAATCTTTTTAACAGTTAGCCTTTTCTAGCAATTGATCATACACAATAAAGACTAAATAAATAAATGAATGTTGGTCTTTTGAACTTTCTCCTCAACTAAAAAAAAAGCATCACGATTTTTATTGGAGACTTCTTTCAAAAACATTTTAAATAAAAATCTTACTGGCCCGAAACTTTTAAACTGTAGTGTGTGACATAAGAGAAATTCCTATCATTATCATTATGACAACATTATTAATACATAGCATTAATATACTTGGACCAAACTAGTCACTGGCTTTATATGTCACTACATTAAAAACTTTACCTTCAGTCCCAACAGCCTTCAGTGGATGCACATTGTGCTTGTAAACAAATTTCTCCTCCAGGACCATCTGGACTGCAACAATAATCTGTGCCATGATGATCAAAAGGTCCCCTTTAAGACAAGATCAGTCCAGTCAGATAAAGATGCAAGATAAAATCAAATAAAGAAAAAATCCTGATATCCAGCCTACAAGAAAATTTTCTGATTTGTAAAAGACAAATAATCATTACAGATGATTAAAGGCGTTCAGCAGCAGGTAACTACTGACCTGTGATCACCTCACTGAGCTTATGGGAGTCATCCCCATGGCCACTCAGAAAGTCAGCCAGGCCAACCACCACCAGACCAAGGATGGTAACTAGAATCCCAGCCCACTGGCTGGGCTGTAGCCGCCGTCCTAAAAACGCTACAGACAACAGTCCAGTGAAGATGATCACAGCTCCTCGCAACATCTGGAAACTGGAGGCACTGGTCATGTTCAGTGCTAGAAAAAGAAAACATGAGGACAGATCCTGTTTAAGTCAATCCAAGAATAAAAGAATGGATGTTTCAGCTATTATAAATTGAAACTTGTCTATATATAGTAAGAAAATACACATTGTTCATTTACTTATAGTGCTGTCACTGTAATGATACAAGTCTGGTTGTAAATCAGTGAACCTTCCCTTTAAGAACTAAAGACTATTGACACAATACACTTCACATGTTGGATACTCACCAACATACATGATGGATGTTCCCAACATGTCACAAAGGGCAGGGGGGAGGAAAAGTAGGGGGTTGAAACTTTGCCCCGGATCCATCGTGGGCTCAGGTTTGCGCCGATCATGACAAAGGAGAATGTGGAACACCACCAGACAGGACAACTCTCCCAAAAACATTCCCACAGCCTGGAAGGGTGAGAGGAGGAGAAGTGTGGTGAAGAAAGGAGTCTTTTATTTTATTATTAAGATACATGCAGGAAATGTAACAGAGATGGGGAAAAGTGATATGAAGAGAAGAACACGGAGCCAAAACCAGTTCTCACTTTGCCTAAACATAAATAACACTTTCAGTTCTCCGTTTCCTTAGAGGTACTGAAAACAATGTACTGAGAGGAAAGTTTGATGTGAATGGTGTGTTGTTATCTTGAGGACTGATGAATATCATTACCTGTACAAAAGGGTGGGAGAAGGCATGATTTGGGGAACCATTACATCCAGGTGCAGAGAACATATCAGCCCATCTAGGAGATGAACAGATTCAGGTCATTAAACGTGTCATTTTCCAATATTACAATTCATCCAACTTAATATGTATTAATATGCAGTATAACAATAAATAAATACTGACTCAAAGATAGCTTAAGTCTGGGACTGCACACAAATCTCTTTGTCCAAACCGTAATGGCTATTGGACGTAATCAAGAAGCTTGTTATATTTGTACACAATTATTATATTTAATTATAATGAGCATTTCTCTTTATCAAATCACACTACAGACTAAAAACTACGACATTAAAAATGTAAAATCAGTCTTTCATCTGCCAGTCACTATAAGTTTAATAAGTAACTATGCACATGGTACACTAATGGCATTTTTTTACAACCATGAAATGACAATGTGTGACTGACATAAAGCCTCATGATGAAGAAAAAGTCTTTAACGACTCTTTCTTTGGATTTAACTATTTGACTTGATTGATTTTAGAAAAACTGGTTATACATAGAAGTGATTATGGCACTGTAAAAACCGAATGTACAAATAATGAAGTGTTAAAACAGAGATGCATCATCATCAACATGAGTGTCAGTTTTTCAGCAGACACTGGGTGAAGTGTGGTAACAAATACCGTCTGCCTAGAAACATCGAGCTTCTGTTTTAGATACAAAGCTGTATCAATTTACAAGTTACTTAACAGTATTTGCAGCAGACACCTTGACTAAATGGACTACCTAATTCTGATTGTAAGATGTTTACTGCTGCGATTGCACTATTGACTAATAGTCACAAGGGTTTTGGTGACAGAATTGCTGATTTTGCAGCATCAGCATGTCACGACACGTCGGATCATTACAATTGCACGTGAGTCATCTAACCATCTTGTCCTGAAATGTTCGATTTTCATCTTCGTCTGTATATATTAAGTGCATACATTAGTACTGAAAGATAAAGGGAAAATGATCATCTTTCTTTCATCTAATTTTTGCTCACATTATTTAACAAAAAAGCATGTCCAAATTCTCCTTTTGAGATAATAAAATTACACGCCTTCACAAAATAATAAGGACACGGCGTACAGTTTTGTAAAAGAAAACGTGAAAGCATCCTTGTCTACCCTATTAGTAGAGGCAGAAGTTCGGGCAACTAATAAAAGTAAGCAGTAATCGCATGTAAACAAACACCATCTAGCGCGTGCGTGCTACTTACTTTGCGGATAGTGTGTTAATAGAGCCTGTGATGAGCATCAAAGCGGCGAGAAAGAGCTGATATTTTGTCCAAGCCATGGTGAGTGTGGGACCGAGTGACCGCGAACATCAGACTGTCAAACTGTCTTGAGATGTGTCTTTCTTGCTGATGATGAGTACAGCTATCTAAACAGGTCGTTCCCCTGTATGCAAATCACATGATAACGATCATGTGACACACCAGCTGACGCGTTATTTCCGCAGATTTTCAATGTAGATCTGAACTGATCTACTGTCTTAATATGACATATGAATCATATTTGAGTAGCCAAGCAATTAATGTGGGATCAGAACAACACAGTAATTTGAGAAAATGTATAAGGTTAACTACAAAGTGTTCGACTACGATGTGTCTGTTTCCTGACTTGATTTCCTGAGTTGGTAAAATAAATAATAATAAAACGGATATATTTTACTTTACAGTATTATAAATAGCTTTTAGCTGAAAACTTTTATTTAATTCAGGATATTATACAGTGAATTCTTATGAAAGATTTATTCGTTCCAAATGTTTGTTGTGTTTGTTTGTGTGGCGTTAGAATCACTTCAATGACTCGATTCCTTTGAATCCGTTGACCAAAAAGATTCGTTCAGATTTATTCGCTGATGCTTTAGCACGCCAGTAGGTGGCGTCGAGTGAGTCATTGAATCTTTTACTCCAATTCGTTAAAAAACTTTGTT
Source organism: Tor tambroides (assembly GCA_021397915.2). NCBI lineage: Eukaryota > Metazoa > Chordata > Actinopteri > Cypriniformes > Cyprinidae > Tor > Tor tambroides. The sequence continues at coordinate 42,711 of JAFVLL020043159.1, forward strand.
AACAAGTCCGCCCCTTGTTGTCTTGTTATGAATAAAAACTCATTTAGTTGGTATATTTCATATTTTGGCCTATTTTTTTCTTGCATTTACATTTAGTCATTTGTTCATAACATATTTTGTCTCTAGACTGCAAGGTTGTCCAGGAGGTCTTACAAATGATGTAATTCATGGACCCTTTTCACAAGACTGTGATGATGCGATTCAATGGTCATCAGCATTGTAAATTCTAGAAAAAAATTATATTTTGTTTTTAAAAAATGTATGTGCATTTATAACACTATACTTTGTATTATATCACCTTTGCATCAAATTACCAAAAAAACAAAAAACAAAAACAAAACAAAACTAGTTAACACTAATGCCAGGGTGTTTCTAATGCAGCATCTATGGCAGGGACGGTAAATTTTACATTGTTCTCTCATCTAACTGCTGTTATCAGTCTCTCTATTTTTTCCCCTTTTTTTGAAAGTCGTGAAAACACTACTGTGGAGATTTTCTTTTGCTATTTTGAGATTTTTGTGGTCCTTTCCTATTCACTGTTCTCGAAGTTAACCGAACTATGACGACTTCCGCTGCTGAGAATCCCGGAAATGTGAAAAAGGTCCATTATGGTCCGATCTTCACAAGAGATTTCAGGGAATGAAAATTAATCATGAAAATGAACTAAAATGATTTGCCCACTTAAATAAATAATATAAAATAAGATTAATAGTTTTATTCAATAGGCCTACACATGTTGTGGCAAGCCATAACATATAATTTAAATCATACTGTATATTTGTTTGCTACTAGCACTTATTTTTAATTACTACTAGTCCATTACTTATTCTTTAGATACTAGATCTTTTTTATTAGATGGTTGTACTTATTCAAATAGTGACGAGTATTTAAACTTGACTAGTTAAGGATAAAATACAAACTAGTATTTAGGTTTAAGGATTTAATGTTAAATGACTTGCCACATGTCAGTGTATTAAGTTAGGCACACAAGGTGACGCTGTTTACCTGAAGTTTCTTTCTCATTGCTTGAATGTGGTATATTTGTGTCATATAGAGCTTGATGGATTACAATTATAGTTTCGAAATCATATGGAGAACCAATTTTTTTTTTTTTTTTTTTGCATGTCAACATGCATTTTTTACATGAATGTGATGACACTGTCAACATATCATGCAATATATCTTGAAGTCATAAAAAGTGAAAGTGATATGGAAATATAAAGGTCCCCTGTTTCAGTTGGTTTCACTAATTACAATATTACACGTTCCAGCAGTGCGCGAGAAGTTCCTTCCGCCCAATCACAGCGTGCGCTTTTGCGCCTTGTATCGCCTCGCCTTCAATCCGAAACGCGCTGATTGGCTGCGTCAGTGCGAACTGTTTTGTTGATAAATAACTTTGATGGATTGATTATTTTTCAAGAGGATCCTCGAACTCTGCACGTCCTGCAAATATTATCGGTAAAATTGCGCTTAAACAGCAGAATGTAAACAGGAAAACAGGTTTGGTGACTACAGCTGAAGAGTTCAAATGTGTTCGGATACCAAAAGTTGTTAAATCTGTCAGCCTACATGTTGGAAAGGCCTCTCGATGCAATGTGACATGGTATTTTAGCGTATCAAAAGTGCGCACTTACGTCTAGGAGATTACGACAGACTGCATTGTTCGTAGTGTGTGTATATGGTCATGCACGCTGTTGACTTTGCCCAGGGTTGGAACAGTTTTGTAAGGTGCTGTCACCCGAATTTGAAAAGTAAGGAAGGAGGACGTCAGTACCATATTGCAACAGTGTAAGTACGCAACAGTTTTAATCTGTTTTCATACACGACCTATCGTTCAATAAACCAAAAAACGCAGAAAGTGCACAAATACCGATACTTTGTCGTCTTACAGGGAAGTAAGTAGTGCCGTTTGCTTTGATGTGCAGCATTGATTCTACATATATATTTTTTATATAACAAATGTTTTCATAGTAGTTGCTAGTTTGGGAGGGGTCACCAATGGGCTGAAAAGTAGTTCTGCTTGTTCTCTCTCTCCTGTATTCTTTCCCCATCTCTCTCTCCCTTTCCCTCTTCACTTCCTGTAATTCTTGTTGTCTTGCATTGCACTTTTCATGCCCCTCCCGTTCTGTCTGCTCTTGCCTTCTGCATTTGTGTTTGTCAAGTTTCCTGGTTTTAGGCCACTATGTTCCTTCTCTACGCACAGGTCTTACCAAACAGCCATTCATTAATGATGCAAAAGGAATTATTTGCATTTAGTGTCCTGACATTGTCTGAGTCAGGTTTGACATGCTATGGCCTGTTTTCTTATTGGTGATCTTAAGTTTACTTGACAACTCTTTCTATTTATAATTCATATGAACTGTTGTGTTGCTGTAAAAATTTGATTTGATTATTTAGGTGCCAGCAATGACATTCTGGGCTACAAATAAGAGCATCCACCATGATAAATACGTGTATACGTATGTACTCTTTTTGTTTTATTTTTAAGAAAAGTTTAATTTAATGACTTGTTTAATTTAATTTTGTTGTTTTTTTAAGTTTTGGGATGTTGGTTTCCTAATGAGACTTTGAGGGGTTTTTTATGTTTATGAAAATTAAAAAAAAAAAAAAAAAAAAAAATTTAAGGATTATGTGAAACTACTCAAGTTTTTCTTGTAAGTGATGTCATGCTTTTAATTATGCTTTTCATTCTAATTTCAGGAGTTGTTTTACCCTAACATTTTGAATTTTATGCCCCCCATAAATATTAAAATTAATTTTAATTCAGAAACTAAAATCATCATTATGGAACCCCTAAGGGAACGTAATGATGAAAAAAAGTGAGATTTAAAAAGTATATTTCAATGCTTATGCGTTTACAGTTTTGTGCCCCTAGAAACTGTGTGTTCACCCACTATGTTTTTTGGGGGAACTTCAAATGTTTTGCAATGTTGCACAAAAACATTAAAATATAATTTTTCCTTAAATCTCATACTTTATCCCTTTAGGGGCTTTGTACATCATAGATGTGTGTGCATGTTATTTTATGCATCAGATGTGTTTTTAATGTATTTTTGAATAAATTATTACATCGACACATATAAGTATAAATAAGTACAAATAAATAAGTGTCATGTCATTGGCCTGTTTTACTTTTATTTATTTTTGTCTTTTTGGTTATTTTGCATATAATGCAGACATCATTATACTCCTATTGTGATTAAGTTTAAAACCTTACTCTTTGTCTTTCTCTCCTTTTTAGAACATTTCCTGTGGCTGAGGAATGACTGAGTTTTTAAATATTTACACCACCTTTATACTGCAGTTTAGAAGCAAGAAGGGAGGTGGGGCTCCTAGACCCCACAAAATCTTGCATGTGCTCTGCTCTGTAAAACATTTTTTTTTTTTTCCATCCGGCCTTGAAATAGGCTTACTTAAAACTGAAGCGTTGAGTGCCCCAGGTTTTTACTTGTCTTATAGTTTCACACAATTGCCATGAGTCTTTCTCCACACCAAAGAGGAACCATAAACCGTATTAGCAAGCAGAATGTTGAAGCCATTGGTGAAACAATGCAGCATTCAGGGGATCTTTTCTACAACGTTGGCGCTTCATCCATGGAGCAAACTCACAGCAGCCCAGAGGTTTTGGTGGATTCTAGCCCTGAAGTCCAGAACGTTTATAAATCTGATAAAGCATATCAGGTCCGGGGCCATTTTCAGCAGTCGGGACCAGTAAAGTGGACGCCTCAAAACCCAATGCAGACCACGACTTGGTTTCAGGGCGGCCCAAACCTGAATAAGTGGTCACAGAACTTTGGACCTTCTCTAGGTGGTATGGATGACCCAAGAGCCTTTCACAAAGGTCATGAAATGGAGGCTATAAAGTTGGAAAAGCATTCACCAAGTTCCTCACAGTCCTACACAGACACCGCTCACATTCCCGGGGCGGATTGGGACCATCACACGATGGCAGCCATGCATCATGCTCAATATCAGGCGCTCCAACAAGGTCACAGACCTGCAGACCTCCAGTATCAGCCTCAGGGAATGCATCACGATATGTCCGACTCTACTCTGCAGCCCTTCCAGTTGGCATTCGGACCTACCAAGCAACCACAGGCACCTGGTTTCCAACAAGTCTTCCAAGGCAACAATGCATCTTTAAATATGAATTATAACGAGAAGCAGAAATCGCAACAGCAGCTCTTGCAGTTGCAACAGCAGCAGCTGCATCACCAGCACCAGATGCAACAGCTGCAGCAAATGCGTCAGTTGCAGCAGCAACAACAACAACAACAACAGCAACAGCAACAGCAGCAGCAGCAGCATCAAATGCAACAGCAGCAGCGGCTGCATCAAATGCAACAGCAATACCAGCTGCAACAGATGCAGCAGCAACTGCAACAGCATGCACAAGGTTTTCAACAGCCAGAGACTGTAGAAAAGCAGCGAGTCAAACAAGAAATTGAGTCACAGGATTTAGCCAGTACTCAGGTGAAAACCGATTCAAGTCAGACCCAGCACACCATCCCTCAAACACAACATCCTATTCCTCAGGGAGCAAATTATGAGGAATCGGGTCCTGCAGAGGCCACTCCAGAACTCCGGGAGACCCAAACCAAACGTCAGGTACCCCCTCGCCGCTCTCGACGGCTTTCCAAAGATGGAGTCTCTCCTCAAGGCAACCAGACATCCAAGGACAAGGTTTCTGCTCAGAATGGAGGAGTTGGTGGAGTTCAAGGACCCGCAGTGGGGGTCATCCAAAGCACTCTGAGACGACGGAGGGCCTCAAAGGAGATCAACCTTGAGACTCTTGCTCAAAAGGCTTCAGAGATGGAATTTTTGCCAGCAAAGGTGAGCTTATTTCTTTGGAAATCCATTTGAAGCCTATTTTTACAACAGTAGAATAGCAGAAATCTGTTTTAATATTAATTATAACATATTAGAACATACTGGGCTGGAAATAATGTGCTGATATGGTGGTCAGGAAACATTTTCTGTTATTATCAATGTTAAAAACAGTTGTGCTACTTAATATTTTTGTGTAAACCGTGATACTTTTTTTTTTTTTCAAGATTCTTTGATGCATAGTAAACAACAGGATTTATTTGAAATAAATGTCTTTACTGTCACTTTTAAAAATGTGTCATTGCTGAATAGAAGTATTTATTTCTAAACGGTTATCTTACTGACCACAAACTTAGGTTAGCATGCATTACATATATGCTGGAATGGTTTGCTGCTTTGATGGTCTCCTAAGTTGTTTTTTTGTTGTTTAAACCAGCTAGTGAATTAGCTCTTTCAAAACCTAAAAATTTCCATTGCTGACTCAGTAAGAAATTGAAGCTGGGTAAAACATGTCACCAGCTTTATAACTAATCAAACTATAAAAGTAAACATTACAGTACAAACTCAGCTCAGAGTAGTGTTTGCTATCAGCTTCCCCAATCATATACAGTATGAAGTACAGTGGAGTTTATAGAGTTATTGAGCATTGTAAAGCAGTCTGGTGAGCGGCTGCGTGTCTGCACACCTTCACATTCCACACTCTCTCAAAATCCATTCAGTTGGATTTGGGAGGGGCCGATTCACCAAGCCCTATTTGCTAACATCTATCCGATCCAAGCCTCAAAACAAGACGTTTATGGTATGAATTTATTCTTTAAAATGTCATAGACTTCAGATATTTCAATGTACAGTAACAGGGCAGAGACAGCTCTATTTGTTTGAGATGGTTGTTTAAAAAATATTAATTTTCAAATCTTGGCCTGTAAAGGTGTATTTGGGGCAGAGTAACTCATCTAGCTCTATGACTCACTTAAACGCTGCCGGTTGCTTACACACACTTTTATTTGTGCTTCTCTATCCTTTGTTTTTTTCTTCTCCATTTATATTTTATTCTGTCTTTTGCTATCTTCTCTTAATAGTGTGAGGACGTTACTCCTGGTAGACCAGCAGGTATGGCACCCCTAGTCATCCCAGTCTCGGTGCCAGTTCGGAAAGGTCAAATGGAAGCGCCGGGCAGCTGGACACATCTGGATAATGTTCGACATCCCTCAGAGATTTCACATCAACAAAACCAGCCTGATCGTAAACCCTCGGTTATTGTAGCACGTCGGCACTCAATAAAGAACTCAGTATCCGAGAGCTTCATCCAGGTTAATACAGTTGCTTATTTTAAACGATTTTAGGCTTGTTTATTCAAGAAGTCACTTATAGATTTGGGTACTTGCGGGGTTGTATATTTTGGAGCTTTTTTTTTTTTTTTTTAAGAATACTTTTGTGCATTTGGGCTTTTTAGTGGTTGGCACGTATAGGACTAAACTGCTTTATCAATATGTAGTGTGTGATGATGTTCTTCTGTCTGTAAATGCCACTGACAGACATTGTTTCCCCTCCCTTTTCCATCAAAATAATGCTGTAATTTATGCTAGAGGCATTTGTAGTAATTTAATTCAGCATCTATGTACTATCACAAGCTGCTTTTGATGAAACAGCAAGAGATTTCGGTAAAATTTTACAATAAGGTTGGCATGATATATGTATGCCCCTCCCTCAAAACTACAGGTTGCTTATTTTGGGCTTATTTATCTGACCGTGTCGCTTATTTCTTTAGTGAACCCTGGTAACGCTGGTTAATGCACTTAAAACATCTCAAATGATTGTCAAATGATTTTCATGTTAATGTTACCCCTTTTTCCACACTAGAAGTGTACTTTTAAACTGTTTTAGGGGTTTTAAAAATAGTTGTTAAAATATTTGTTCTGCCATTTATGTTTGAATCAGGGTAAAGGGCAAGAGGACAAATCCAGGCGCCGCCCACGTCCCGAGCCTCTGGTCATACCTCAACCGTGCACATTCATCACCCCTTCTGTTTACTCCAGCATCACTTCCTACCAGAGCAATCTGCGCTCCCCAGTGCGCCTGCTAGACCATGCCAGTATCATCCCGCCATACACCCCTCCACCCATTCTTTCACCTGTGCGTGAAGGCTCTGGGCTGTACTTCTCTGCTGTCCTCTCTTCTATGGCAGCAGGCAGCCAGGTCCTGCCACCTCCATCCACACCCCGCAGCGCCACTCGAAGTTTGCTACATTCAAGTGTGTTCCGTAACTTTTTGTTTTAATGGACTTTTTGTATTAGTAATGATTTACAGTAAGGTTCTAAACATTTGCTAATGCATTAGTTATGGTAAACTACCAATGAAAAATAGTTTCTATCAGCATTTATTCATCTAGTTTCATTTTCATTTACAGTATAAAGACAGTATTGTTCATTGATAGTTCATAATGTTTGTAACTTTTAACTTAACTTTTAATAATAAGAAGGCATTAATATATTTAAAATAGTGATAAATGTTAATATAATATATTATTAGTTAACTATTAACATATTAACTATTGTGCTAACTAATGTTAACTTATGTAAACTTATTGTAAAGTGTAAACTTTTTAACTTCACTCTTTATTCATACATATTAATAGATAAAGAAATTAACATTAATTAGATATCCTGAATCATCAATAAACTGGACATTTGTAGAGCATTTATTAATCATTAATGTAAATTTACAGTATAAATGCTCTATTATTTATTATTTCATGTTCACAATTCATTAGCTAATTTTAATTTAAAATAAAATCTGAAATGTTAAAAATCCATTAGTATACCCTAGTAAAAAAGCAATATATTTAAAATGCATTTCATACTAAGTTCCAATCTATTGGCAAATTTACTTTATTTAAAATTTATTTTTCGCTATTTTTTTGTTTATTCTTACTTTAGGCAGTTCTGAAATCACCCCTCCTGCACTCTCAGTGATTGGAGAAGCAACGCCTGTCAGCCTAGAACCGTGAGCATTTATAAAAAATTAGCTATTCATCACAATCACTGTCCTCTACTCTAATATATTCTCTCTCTTTTGCACATTTCAGGCGCATAAACATCGGCTCTCGGTATCAGGCAGAAATTCCAGAACTATTGGATGGAACACTGGCCCTAAAGGACCAGCATAAAGCCACTTTGGTCTGGCTCCCTAATTCACAGGCTGATTCTACACCCTCCCAGGATACAAGACGTAACTTATCTTCAGACTGCATTGATGTAGCTGAGGTTTACCAGCTGCATATAACACAGACATATGTTTCACACACTTCCATTCCAATCGTTCCATTCCCATTATTTTCCAGTTGATGACCTGATGAACCTGGTCTGCTCCAGTGTCATGTATGGAGGAGGAACCAACCCAGAGCTAGCAATGCATTGCCTGCATGAGTGCAGAGGGGATGTCATGGTGAGCACAGTTAAATATACAGTGGTACCAAAAAGTGTTTGGACACTTGAGTCACACTGAAAAATGTCTGACTTAAGACATCTAAAAATCACATTGACACCAGTTAGGAAAAATGTTAGTTCACAAATGTGCTTTAATATTTTGTGTCAAATGAAATGAAATTCAAACACTTTTAAGGACTTAGACTACAACTCAAAAGTTTGGTATGAGTAGTGTTTGTGAAAGAAGTCTTTTATGCTCTTAAAGATGCATTTATTTAATAAAAAATACAGTAAAACGCTAATATTGTGAAATATTATTACAATTTAAAAGAGCTTTTTTCTGTTTTAATATATTTTAAAATGTTATTTATTCCTGTGGTGGCAAAAGATGTCTTCAGTGTCACATGATCCTTGTGATGTCCTGATTTGATGCTCAGGAAAAATGTCTTCTTATTATCAGTTCTGAAAACTGTTGTGCTGTTTAATATATTTGTGGAAAATGTGGTACTTTTCTTTTTTTTTCCAGGATTCTTTGATGAATAGAAAGTTCAAAAGAAAAGGATTTATTTGAAATAGAAATCTTTTGTAACACTGAATTTTTTTTTTTAGTTAATTTAAAGTTTCAATTTAATGCATCCTTGCTGAAACAAGTATTCATTTCTTTTAAAAAAATCTTAATAACTCCAAACATTTGAACAGTAGTGTAAGCATCTAAAAGTGTCCAAATACTTTTTGGGGCTGTTGTATATGATGCATATATAAGTTTTCAGGATAAACAAAAATATATTTTGACTCTGTAGGAAGCTCTGGAAATGATGTTGATGAAGAATCCCATCTTCTCCAAGAACCACCATCTGGCGAACTACCACTACGCAGGTAGAAATTCATTTCCATCTAATTGCAGAGCTCACTGTGTTCACTTAGAAACATTAAAAATGATTCAGCATGGTGTGACTGTAAATGGATAGTATTGCAATGCAGCAGAATGTTTGTAATGTCCCTTAAATATTGGCAGGATCAGACTGCTGGACTGTGGATGAAAAACAATACTACAACAAGGGAATTTCTGCTTACAGGAAAGATTTCTTCTTGGTGCAAAAACTGGTATACAGTCTTTTTTGTTTACTGGTCATATATTAATTCATATAAATCAAATTTCCCCTTTTTAAGGTTACATTGTGTTTCTATTTCGGCAGGTGAGGAGTAAAACAGTGGCACAGTGTGTAGAGTTCTACTACACCTATAAGAAACAAGCAAAGGTTGGCCGCAATGGCACATATACATATGGACCTTTAGAGCCAGAGGATAACATCCCTGTGGTAAAGGCTATTACTGCTTACTGCTTTTAGACATTGTTTTGACTAAAGAGCTAATAGCACATGTACAGTAAATTAATCATTATTAGTTTACACCTGAAAAGGATATTTGTATGAATGAATGCTTACAAAATCTATGCTAAAACAATCTGTACAATGTGATACATGAGTGCTGTGAGACTTTCATTTTTAGATCATCTGTCTGTTCTTTTATCTCTAACAAGATTAAAGTGAAACAAGAAGATATGCAGAATGATAGCAGACAACAGGAAGGAACACAAGACAATGTGGATGACAGTCTACAAAATGTGACCAAGACACTTCAGGACATTAAGAATGTGAGTATTTGGATTGAAAGCATTCTCTTGTTTGTATATAAATATAGTGTATACATCAGAAAGCCATCAAGTTTCTCTGGGCTGGAATATTAAATGTCCAGTTAAAAATTCAAATGAATAGCTAAATCTGATCCCATGGTTGTGTTTACTCATCCGTCCAGGAGGGGGCAGACATGGCTCATGTGGACCAGAAGAACAGCTCTGCGGAAGAGTCTTCTGGCCTGATGCCAGCACCTCAACCCTCCTTCAAAACTCCTTCCCCTGCACCTCCAAAGCCTCACTCTGACAGTACCGGGAAGAAAAACAGGGCCTCAACTGGCAACAAAAGTCAGGGAGAGCCAGAGGGTATTTTTCCTTGCAAGAAGTGCAGTAGGTGAGTCAGTTTTTATATAACAGTATGTGTCTTTGAATTTCTACTCATTAAATTTGAAGCAACCCAGCTTGTCTTAGTTGCATTTGCTTCAAATACAGTTGAGAACAGGTTTGTTCCAGAGGTTTCTTAGCAGTTGCACCTATGTGAGAGTATACTGTATTCATCTTACTCTTATCTAAGTAAGATAAGAGAAAGAATTCTGCTCACTGTACCCTCTATCTCTGATCTCCAATATAGTTTTTCTGAAATATTGAAAGTTTCTATATTTGAATATCAAGTCCTCAGTGTTAATAATATCATCACAATTAAGCTATTAAAATATTGCAATATTTTATTTTAATATTTCAATAATATATATGATGGTAATGTCCCAATATTATAACATCTAGACTGTGTTTTTTCTCCAAATTATTTCATATATCAATATTGTAATATCAGCATATTATTATTATTATTATTATTATTATTATTATTATTATTACAATTATTAATATGAATTAATGTTTTATAATAATAAATTATATTACAGTTCAGTATTTCAAAATAAAATGTTGTTTCATTAATAATAATATCCTAATATAATAACATCTAAGCAGTGATATTCTCCAACTTGCTTTGATATATAATTAATTTAATAGCATTAATTGAAATTATTAAAATTAATGTTAATATTATTACAATTCTATATTTTAATATTAAATATAATAGTTTATCAAACTCATTGGTCTGAGGTGACAAAAATTCAGCAAACAACATGATATTTAAGTGATAATTTCAGTGATATTTAAAATGATCTATAAGGACAAGTGCTTTTTAAATTCTTTTCTCATGCTCATGCTTTGATAACTTCCTATATTCATACCATTCACTCTAGTTTTTAGAGTTAGCATATGTAAAGCAGTTTCTTCATTTATAGCAACTTGAATAAATTATAATGAGGTCTGTATATACAGGGTGTTCTATAAGGTGAAGAGTCGCAGCGCTCACATGAAGAGTCACGCCGAGCAGGAGAGGAAGGCAGCAGCACAGAGCCAAAGAGAAGAGGAGGAGCGGGCCGCTAAAGCACGGCAGGAGATGTTAGAGGCAGCAAGGAGGAAGGAGGCACAAAGAGGAGGGCAAGAAGAAAGTAGTGGAGCTGAGGAAAGCTCAGTAGAGCTGGATGATGAGCAGGATGAGGACTGGCATTGAGAAAGTACATGACTCTTTTAGTACTCTTCTTAAGTACCAGTTGGTACCAAAAATGTGCAGCTTGTGCATCCCAGTTAAGGGCAGTTTGAAAAGATAAAGGTGTCTGAATTGCCTTGTATTTTTTACCAAAATTTTATAAGAATTTCCTTTGGTGTATATTTTTAAAAAGTGCAGATGTATGTCAGTTTAGCATCATAAATGTGATGCTTACAAAACAATGATACAGTAAATATGATAACAAATGTAAAAAGCTTTGCTGAGCTGAGTTTGATTTTGATCAAAATACCTGAACCAATTTTGTTTGCGTTCAGTGAGACTGTATTTTTAAAAACAGGTTAATGTAATAAACACCCAGTAATATGGAATCAAGAACACAAACTAAAATTCCCCCTCATGTACCTATGGCTAATTTCAATTAAGTATCTCTTATGCATGAAATGTATATAATGCTGAGAAATATATATGTTGGCATCTGTGTATTATACTGCGTACAATATTGATCCTGTTGCGTGTGTGTTTTTCAGTACTCTAAACTTAAGAATGTGTATTTATGTTTTGAATGCACTTAAAGGGAAGTGGAATATGTGGGATTGAGGGATTTTTATAAAAACTCACATGTAAATAAAATCTGAAGTTTAGCGAATCACAACAAATACATTTTCAACATATAGATCACATTTTTCACACTTTGACTATTGTGACATTACTTGATATATGCTATATTTCTTAAATGTGTGCACATTAAAAACAAACTTCTAGCATAAACTTGTATTATTTTACTTGATATAATAAATATGAAAGGAAAAAGTTCAATTATCACCATCATATTCAGCACTGGAAGATGATAACTTGCAAAACAATAGTCTTTGTTTAATTGGCATTTGTGATTGTAGTAGTCTTAGTTTAAATGTATCCTGGGCTTGCTGATGGCTACAAACTAGTTAGTATCTTCAAATTAAGGTTAGGGTAATTATCATTAGTGCCAGAATGCAAAAAGACACCTTGATTCTTCCACTGCTCCCACCTACAAAAAAGAAGAGTTTATGTCATTAATTGGGTATTCCATTTTCTTAAAATTCTAGCAGGTAGAAAAAACTAAATGGTTAAAATAATCAGATGGGAGAGGCCATTTTTGAATGAAACCCCTTCTGAGAGTCAATTAAAATGCTCACCAGTATCAGCGTTATCCAATAGCATGTCTTTGGTGTCACTGAGACTTCCATTGTTTGCTTCTGGAACTACACCCAACAGCTTACACATCAATGGATAGATGCTGACACTGTCAAATGGCTCAGCCAAGAAATTGTCCCTAAAGTCTGGCCCAAAGGCTCGAAAGATCATTTTCATATCCATTTCCTCATTACTGAATCCATGATCTCCTTTGTTGATATGCAAAATGACCCTCTGCACAAACAGCAAACAAAAAGTTAGAGTAGAACTTCAAGTACTTTATATGTAGCTTTAAGCAGTATTTACTATTTACACTACTATTTTTTTAAAGAAACGAATGCTTTTTCTGCATCACGGACACATTTAATTGATCAAAAGTGACAGCAAAGATATTTATAATGTTCCAAAAGATTTCTGTTTCAAATAAATGCAGTTATTATGAACTTTCAAATAATTTTTGAATCCTGAAAAAAAAATTGTATCAGGGTTTCTGCAAATATTTCTTGAGAACCAAATCATAATGATTTGATTGAAGGATCATGTGACATTGAAGACTGGAGTAACAATGCTAAAAAAAATCAGCTTTGCATCACAGGAATACATTACATTTTAAAATATATTTTAATAGAAAACAGTTTATTTAAACTGAAATATTTCACTCACAATATTACTGTTTTTACCATTTCAAAATCTCACTAATCTCAAACTTTTGAATGGTTTTGTATATTATTTAGATATATTTATTGATATTTTAGACTATGAACTAACTAAATAATGTGAAGCTAGTATGACATAATTAGCATGTTTGACTACAATATTTTATTATTTGAGCTTTCAAACAACTGGCTAAAATGAGCGATATTTATTTTCAAAGACACTTACAGAGTTGATATTGAAGCCCAGGTCAGCCAGAAGGACAATGGGTTGAATTCTCTCATGTTTGCGTATGTGAAAGTGTTCTGGTATCTCTTCTTTCTTATAGACTGTCAGATTGGGATGTGCGTTCTTCAGGGCATCATAAACTTCCTGTTCTTTGCCCTCCCTAGGTGTGATCATCCCAAACCCACCGTAGTCGAGCAGGTCAAAGCGGGCTAGATTTAATAAACTCATGTAATTGCTAAGTTTTATCTCATTAACCTTACTAGCCATTTTAATAGTTGTCATGCCATGGTCTGAGGTGAGGATGACATTAAGCTGATCAGTCAAACCATTTTTGTGAATTGCCTCCCTAAGGTAACCAATAGTGCGGTCGATCTGTTCAATGATCTTTATTCTCTCTGGGGTTTCGGGGCCAAAAGCATGACCCACGTTGTCTGGTTCTCCATAGTAAAGCGTAACAAAGTCAAAGTCCTCTTTGGCGAACCATCCCATCACAGTGTCGATGTTCTGCCGCCACTCTGTCTCATTGTCATCAGGTTGCCCATGATCTTCCACCAGGAAACGATCTACAGCTTGGCCACTGTAATTCACTCCTCCACCAGGGTAGAAAAAAGATGCTGTTTTCAGACCCTTTGAAATATATAGGAGACATTATTGGAGAAGAGCAGTATGATATTGTTTGTTAATTCATTTACAATGAGTAATGCTTTTACTGGACATATTTACATACACTGTAAGGAAAATCTGTAAAATTTATGGTAAAAAAAAATAACAGTAAGAACAACAGCTGTGGTTGCCAGAACATTACAATAAAAAATTTGAGGTTTTAGCGATTTAACTAACATAAAAAAAAAACTAACAGTAAAAAACAACAACAACATATATTTAATTCATTGAATAATGTTAATATACAGTACCAACCTACTGAAGTACTAAAATCTATTTTCTACCTTTATAATACACTGATAACCAGCAAAACACAGGGGGTAAAGAGAAAACCACAGGACAAATCAAGTTAATCACAAGTAGCTTTTCCACAAGCTGAGTTAAATATAATCGCTATATAAGGTGCTACATAACAATAAAATAATGCAATAAATATTAATTTAACAACATAACACCTTAATGTACATAACTCATAAAAAAAGAAAGGTTATTTCAATGAAAAGCCACCAAATGTCAAGTGTCATACAAGCAATTCTGGGAATGTCAGTAAGTTCACCTGATTTTGGGCTGTTATCCACAAGGGCAAAGCACCATTATCCCACCATTCTGATCTTTTCAGTGTTGCCTTGTGGGGAACTCTCAAGCCAGTTTTATCATTAAACATCAGGTTATGGACAACACCGTGATCCTCTATCCATCTCCCTGAAGAAAAGATTAAGATACAATCATACTGATATTTAATAAGTATACATTTAACATTGAAAATCGGATTCAGTTAGATCAACCAATACATTTCTGTGGTCAAATAGTGTATTTAATTAAACTAAGATTACTTGTGATCGGCAGTGTGCATGTAAACCCACATTTCTTAATACTCTTATACATGACTCGATACACATAATGTCAAGAACTGTAAATTGGCCACTGAGAAAGATTTATGAACAAGGAACACTGATTATGTAAATAACCTTGAAGTTGGAGCTTGTGCTAACATGCACATGTCATTTAATGAGGCTGAGGTAATTGGCCCAGTAAATGTGTGCTCAGCAGCTTTCAGAAGACAGCTTAAGACTTTGAACATCATGATATTGCAGACTAGACAAAAATATGTACATTAACATAGAGTAAACTATGGTGAAGCAGGTGCATGAATTTATGCACTTATTATTATTATTTTTTTTTTCAAAATTATATTAAATAATATAACATTTTATTAAAATGTATACAATACATTATATTATAATATATATATATATATATTCTTATTATTTAAAATGTATTAAATGTGTCATTTATATATTTTTATATATTTGTATTCATTAAATTATTATTAAAATTCAGTATTATTAAAATTCATTAAAACATCATAAATTAATTCAATTATTTGAAGTTTGAGTTGTTTCTATCAGTGTCTATTATTTTTTTTTACTGATGCAAAACATGCAGTGATACTCTAACCAGACCAAATCATATGAGAAGTTTAAATCAACCACTGATTTAAATGTCATAATTTTCCGTACGCATTACAAAATTATAGCTACCAACTGAGTATTTGGATGAATTAGGCATTTGAACATGTGTTAAAGCTTCTGTTTTGTTCTTTTTTGTCTGTAAGTGTGTATTCTGACTACACACAAGCCAATCAGATATAAATAAGCAGAAAGTCGAGCCTTACCAGTAATAGTTGTGAAGTGTGATGGAGATGTCATGGTGATCGCTGGGGGATTTATGTATTTTGCCTTGACTCCTTGTTTAACTAGTTCATCCAGATTTGGTGTGTTCGCATCTTGGTCATAATCCCACCTGAAACCATCAAAGGAGATCAGCAGCAACTTATTATATGTCCTCTTTTTGGACAGGGGTTTAGTGCTCACACAGAGAGACAAAGCCAACACCAGCAGAAGTTCTGACTTCATCTTGAGATGCTGTTAAGCAGAGTGAAAATCAGCAAAAGCTGATCTTGGTTTTATAAGCATTATCAGGGCACTGATAAGACAATCTATTTTCTGTAGTTCTCAGTTTATTGGCAAACCAGTTGCCAAACCAACCTACATTTCCATTGTGTGAATAAATGATAAATTCTAAAACAAATTTGAAATGCTCTGTATTGAAAAGTGTAAAAGTTTTTTTTTTTAAAAAAACCTTTTATTATTACCATCCACACACAAGTCAGTTCCCTTTTTACAGTTTGCTTTTTTTGACCGACAAGGGCCATGAGAGGGTTTATCTTAAGAGATACGGATAGAGCCGACAAACTGTACGGATGATATGCTTAGCTAGAGCTCTGATATATTATTGATAATCCGTTTATGTTATTTTTATATGCACACAAGATCTATTGAATTAAAATCATTATCAAATATATCGTGGCTTGCGACTGTTCCATAATAATAATGATAATGGACAACATAGAATTAAGTGACTTTTACTGTAGAAACACTAACCGGAAGCAGGAAGTTTACAGTTTTCGTGTTCACACTGCTCTCAGGGCTGGGTCCCTGACAGCTGATGTGATATTCAGGAAAAAAAGCTTTTAATTTTAACAAAAACACGTTAAAGCGTTAGAGAAGGCATTTTCGTCGTTCGTTTGGATAAACTTAAGGTAAGATTTGACTAACGTCGCAGTTTATTAGCTTCCCGAAAAGGCCACTGCGCTGTTTACTGTGTCAGCTGACCTTTCATAAAACAATCTGTTACTATAACAATAAAGACATCTTCATCTATATGAATGAAGAACAATGATTTAAATAATCGTCACGAAAATCACGAACTCTGCATTTAAGTAAAGTATTAACGTTACTCTGTAACTGATGGTATTCACGTATTATTCTGATGTATGGCATATTAATGAATAATTATCATATTCATATACCGTGGTATTTACATGGGATCACCATGGCAGATTCTAGTTCAGTTCTGTGAATGAAGGGCAAATGTACCTTTAAGTTTACATGAATAAAATTGAATGAATTTGATATTTTAATTTTAGTAAACACCTTTGTTTGTCTGCATGCTTCAGCCAAGTTTGTAATGTCTTATTATGTCTTGTATACTTGACTATCGTTGTAAACTGACAGATGACAGACGAAGTGTCTGGTATAATCTGACATTTTTGTAAATATGTTGCATACAATAGAATACACTTCTGAATGACTTGGACAGCGTCGACGAGCAGAAGGCCCTTTTAGCTTCAGTGGAAACAAATGTAATGAGCAATTGTGCTTTTAATTTCAGGAATAAACATGACTGCCATCAAGCACGCCCTTCAGAGGGATATTTTCACCCCCAATGATGAGCGTCTGCTGAGCATCGTCAATGTCTGCAAGGCAGGGAAAAAGAAAAAGAACTGTTTCCTGTGTGCCACAGGTAGAGAGACAGATCCATCTCAGAGAATGTCCATAAACATTCTTTTATTGTTTTATTTTACCTCTGTCAATTCTGTTTATCATCTTTAGTGACTACAGAGCGCCCAGTGCAGGTGAAGGTGGTGAAAGTGAAGAAGTCAGATAAAGGAGATTTCTATAAGAGACAGATGGCATGGGAACTACGGGACCTGACAGAGGTTGATGCCAAAGATGCCAATAAGGTCAGAGGTCATATGTGAAACGTTCAATTCAGACATGAAATAAAGTTCAGTAATAAAATAATTATTACTAAATATTATGGATACATAATATTACCTGTTTCAGATTGCTTGTTGGATGATATTGGATACAGTGTTACTTTAGTATTATTTATACTATATATATATATGTATATATATATATTCATTTTTTATTTTATTTTAGTTAAGTTTTCTTTTGTCATTTTTAGTTTTTTTTATATATTTCTATTTAGCGTTAATTTATTAACTATTTATTAAAAACTTACAAGTTTTAATTTAGTAATCTTAGTACTTCAACTTCAACTTATTTTATTTTAGTTTCTCATATTCATTTTTTTAAGTTTAAGTTTTTCATCTAATATTTATACTTTATTTTATTTAACAAAGACATTTTTATTTTAGTTTAGTTTCCAATAATAACACAAGTTGGATTTAATTGAAATGTTAGATTACCTTTGCCGTCAATGAAGGCTAACTTAAAATTAATCTTTAAAAACACTAATAATTTAATAACAGTGTTAAATATAATCTTTAGCAAATCTAAAAAAACATACTGTACATAAATAATGTTGTTATACTTAAATTCACTTATAGCACTTAAAGTGATTGAAATTACTTTTTGTTTTGTGTTTAAATTATTGAGACATGGAACATATTTATGGAAATTGGGGTAACGTGAAAATAATTATCGACCTGGAATCGACCTGAATTTACTGAGCAAATCTTGGACTTCTCCATCCTTCAGGAGAACCCAGAGTTTGACCTTCATTTTGAGAAGGTTTATCGGTGGGTGGCGAGCAGCACTGCAGAGAAGAATTCGTTCATCTCGTGTATCTGGAAGCTGAACCAGCGCTACCTTCGGAAGAAAGTGGAGTTTGTAAACGTCAGTCCACAGCTGCTGGAAGGTGTGGCTCACTACTGCTCTTGGTGTTGTGGCAGTGTAATAGCATGTTGTTAAACTACCAGTGTGTTCCTAATATGTAACTCTAATTTGTAAGAAAAAAAGTCTTAAAGCTTGAATGTAGAACTACTACATTTGCAATGGTAGGAACTCAAACTAGTTTCTGTTTTCCTGTGGCTAGTGCTCTCCCTCTGTCTTTTTCTGAGCTCTTTGGGATTCTGCAATGTGTCTTTTTGAGTGTCCCTTAATGCTTTAACCTGATCTGTGCTGTTCTCTCTAAATCTCTCACTGGCCAGAGCTTCCTAAAGCTGAAGGTTTGTACGCTGTTTTTTCTTCCATCTTTCATCCTCCTCCATTTCCCTACTCCAGTTTCCACCTCCTGCTGTTGTTTCCCCTTCATTAATTGTCTTGCTTTCTTCACATTAATTCATTTGCTTAATCACATATACATTTATCTGGGAACATTTACCCACTGCTCACTCTCTAGATTGTGGTTGTGTACATGTTACTTACATTTCATTTATAGAGTAGTTTAGTTCATATACTCATATGCACACATACACTACCATTCAAAAGTTTGGATATGTTTTATGAAAGAAGTCTCTTATGCTCAACAAGGCTGCATTTATTTAATCAAAAATACAGTAAAAAATAGTAATATTGTGAAAAATTGTTACAATCTTTCTGTTATAATGTAAGGCCATTCTATTGTAATCTGACCATTTTTCTATTATAATATATTTAAACATGTAATTTGTGCATGGAATGGCAAAGCTACATTTTCAAAATTTAAACGAACAGCATTTATTTAGATTATAAATGTCTTTACTGTCATATAACATATAGTCTCTTTAAAAAAAAAAGGATCTTGACACCAGACTTTTGAATGGTAGCATATACAGTAATAAACATTTGAGGTTAATAAGAGCACTATTTTCATGTGTCTTTCCTTCTTCTCAGAGTCAGTCCCGAGCGGAGAGAGTCAGAGTGTTGCAGGGGGAGATGAGGATGCTCTGGATGATTACCAGGAGCTGAACGCCCGTGAGGAGCAGGACATTGAGAGCATGATGGAGGTCTGCGAGTACGCCATTTCCAACGCAGAGGCCTTTGCTGAGAAACTGTCCCGTGAGCTACAGGTTTTAGATGGGGTGAGTTTGTTTAATCTTTCCTAAAGTACTAGAAGCACTAGACATAGTGGAAATTATTGATTGCACCTGTCATCAGGAGTTTATAATTAACTTTAACTATATTGAACTAAGTGCAATAATTATCTAACGGTCAAGGTAAATGTGGATTGAAGTTTGTTTGATTAGGGAATAGCGGTTTACATTGAGTAGTCTTGTTATTGTTTGACAGTCATATCAAAGATAAAACAAGGCTTATTTTTGTTATTGTGAATAGTAATCTCTGTTCTTCTCTGCTCAGGCTAACATCCAGTCCATCATGGCCTCTGAGAAGCAGGTGAACATCCTGATGCAGCTGCTGGATCAGGCTCTGGGAGAGGTGGACAACATCGAGGGGAAGTTGCTCAGTTATGAGGAGATGCTGCAGAGCGTGAAAGAACAGATGGACCAGATTTCCCAGAGCAACCGTCTCATCCAGATCAGCAACACCAACAACGGCAAACTCCTGGATGAGATCCAGTTCCTCGTGGTATGTTGGGACACAATAGAGATAGATCCCAAAAAACTTTCCTTTGTTGAGTGGAACACAGCATTAACAAAAGAATTACATTTACATTTATGCATTTAGCAGACGCTTTTATCCAGAGCGACTTACATTGCATTCAAGTTACAGTTTATACATTTTTATCAGCTCTTGCTTTCCCTGGGAATCGAACCCATGATCTTGGCGTTGCTAGCACCATGCTCTACTATTTGAGCTACAGGAAAGCTATTCTAGGTATTCTAGGAATTCTAGGTAAACTAGTCGATCTTATTAAACGGGTAGCTGGTTGGTGGACGACTAGTCGACCATTGTGACCCATCAGTAACTGCCCCTTTAAAAAGATAAATAAATACTGGGATAGCAGTTTTTGTCATAGAAATTCCAACATGACAGGCAGCACTGTTGCCTGTGGTGGACTCTTGCCACCTTTATTTCAGGTGGACTCAGACTTGCAACTAACAAGTCTAATAAGTCTAATATGTCTAGACTATTTAATCATGTGATATGCATACATACATATTCCTTATAACACTTCCACTTCCAATCTTTTATTGAAAACTATATAAAATAAGGGATTCCGAAACTTTTTTGTCAGAAAAAAATCTTTGACCTCAAATGTTTACTGAAAATACCACTTCTTTACTGCTTTGTTTGATACTAAAACAAATCTCTAATAAAATATTACTGGTATGATTAGAATTCTGTTATGTCTATAATTATCTCTCTTAATATTTTTGTATTTTTTCCATGATAGAACTACATGGATCTATCAAAAGGTCACATCAAGGCTTTGCAGGAAGGGGATTTGTCTTCTCCTAAGGGTATCGAGGCCTGCATCAATGCTTCTGAGGCTCTGTCACAGTGCATGAACGTAGCGCTCAAACCAGGTGCTGCTCTCAAGCTTCACCCCCTGTGTGAAAACTTACAGTTCTCCATGAGCAGCATTAATCATGTTTGTGTGATGTTCTGTTACAGGTCATGATAAGCTGATGGCAGTCAAACAGCAGCAGCATCTGTTTTCTGAACTCAGAGACACTTTTGCCCGACGTCTCACCAACCACCTCAACAACGTGTTTGTGCACCAGGTAACATTATTACACATGTTCCAGGTAAAGAACATGTACAACTTACATATATGAGGAGTGTTAGGCTTTCTTTCCTTTTTCTATAAGTCTTTTATCTGCCTCTGTCTGATTGATTCTTTCTCCTGTGTTCCTGTTTGGCCACCAGTTGTGTCTCTCTATATCACTTTACTTCACTGTGCTCTCTGTTCCTCTGTCAGTTCAACCACTTCAGTCACTTCAAAATGACCATCCCTCAGTTCTATAGGTCGTCCTGTCTGTCACTCCCTGTGAGTACGCCCACTCCAGCACCCTGTTTGACCCGCCCACTCTAACAGTAACGCAACTCCACTTCTTTAGTCCTAACTGTCTCATCAATGCTTCTCTCTCTTCATGGAAACATTCCGTTTAAGCATGTTCATGGTGATGTAATCCAGACATTCTCATCTTAGGGTTTCTAAGATGATCGCCCCATAAACCTCCCAGCCAACATCATTCTCGTGTTAGTAGCTGTTGATTTTGTCCCCTGAAGATGTAAAGGGGTCTTCATTGCCTTGTTTGTTCACTCTCCGATGGAATTGTGAGGTGCTCATTAGAAGAAATGGCCTGGTCAGCATGCAGTTCCTGCAGTGTTTGCTTTTATGATGTGGATGCTTCATAGATGCATTGAGAAGGAACTGCTTGACTGTGAGAATAGCACTACTGTCGGTTTTGTGGCAGTGTTCATGGATTTGTGAGGCTTGGTGATTTTTGCCCAACTAAGTAATATAACAGCGACCTTTTGTGTTGGAGTAGAACTGGGGGTTCATACAGATTTTCTCTATATGGAAAGATATTCTCCTTCTGCTAATACTGGTATACAGGAAAGTGTTTTAGTCTGATTAACTGAGTAACTTGTATGTTTTTAACTATTCGTTTAACACCTTTTTTAGAATCATACTGTAAGTTTTTAGTTAACTGAAAAGAACCAGCTCATAGTTATTTGTTTGTAAATCAGACCTCACTGCTCACGCTTTATGCTGTTGATTCACTAAAGAACTGGTTCCTAAGAGTCGTTTGTTCATGAATCATACAGCAGTGTCCGTTCTGTATGTTTTCAATTTATTAAAAAAAAGAACCAGTTCATAAGAGTCATTTGTTCATGATCAGACTGCACTGTTCACTGATATACTGAAAAGAACCTGTTTAAAAGACTAATTTTTTCCATGAATGAGATGCTTTTTGCATTCAGCCCAAAAGGACTGCTCAAGAGAAAGATGTTTTTGCCATTTTTTTGCGGTACCAATTGCATCACATTCAATACGGATTATGAACAGATGTTCGCAACACAAATGTAAAATGTTTTAACACAGCTACTAAAAAAAAGCCATAAAGCAAACAAATGCCAAATTTGATTTTTTTTTTTTTTTGGGAAAATCTGTATTTTTACCCAGCTCTATGTGGGAGTGAGTGTGTGTGTGTGTGTGTGTGTGTGTGTGTGTGTGTTTTCCATAATATTAACTTGCCTGGACAGTGAACTTTTTTCATACTGAGTTTTCACTCACTGAGTGTGTCTGTGTGTTTGTGTGTGTAGGGACACGATCAGAGCTCCACACTGTCCCAGCACACAGCTGAGCTGACACTACCCAAACACAGCCCTCTGCACAGAGACCTGCTCAGATACGCCAAACTCATGGAGTGGCTGAAGAACACCCAGAGAGAGAAATATGAGGGTCTTTCCAGGGTGAGTGTTTATCACTTACATCACTGTGCTGATATCACAGTAATTGTTATCGTGACGGATGTCAGACACCATTAGGGTTTGAAAGCAATCAGTCATGTTTGTACAAATTGTTCTATCTTGATAAAGTCATAAAGTGAATGGAAACTAATCGTATACCGCGTGACAAAAGTCAAGGACAAAACCATTATTAAATACTGTAAAATTATTAATTTACCTACCACTGCAGATTATTACCATTACAGCATTCCAATATCTCACTATCCATAGCTGCTGAGTGAAGGGATGTTTAATAAAAAAAATGTAGGGTGGGATTTTATTTAATACTCCTCTTGAAAAAAGTGTGTGTTGCATACACATCAGAATGCCAGAGTAAATGTGAAAATGAACACATATTATAGGCAGACAGTAGTGATTCAGATCAAAAAACTTACATAGTGTACCTTTAATAAGACATTAAAAGTCCCATTATTGCTTTATGTTTTATTGTATAAGCATTATATGTTTTAACTGTTTGACAGTTACAAACACCAACAGTAATCACAACTAAAAAACCCTGTTTTCATTTATGACCATGGACACAGTACCCTTATGATCAGTTACAGTAACCATTAAAATGCCATCATAATAATGCTGCAATATCTTATCCTGATGTGCTCTGAGAGCCAATGGTTTTGCTTTTGAAATGGCAATGCCTTAGTAGAGGAAAATAGCAGTTATATTTAATTTTAGCTCTCCTCAGACTTAATAGTACTGTTGATGTTATTCTACAAACATTAGAACAAGGGCAAGGCCGTATTTAAGGGTTTAGTCAGAGCGATTAGTCCTTTTCTGATCATCGCTCAGTGCTAATCTGATTCCCAAATGGTTTAGATGCATTTATCTCTGCCCTCTATTATTAAATTGTCTTTAAAATCCAAATGTGATGGCAGACGTGGCCTGGATGTTGCTGTGTGTGCTCTGGCAGATTGGATTTGTGTCCGGTTCCCAGTCCTGTTTTCTTTGTCTGTCTCACTGTTATTTCCTGTGACTTGAGAAAATGAGAAATGAGAAAAATGCTGACAAATAAAAAATCGGAATTTGGTCAAATTGCTGATCCTCCCTTATGTTTTTAACAGACCTATGTGGATTACATGACCCGATTGTATGAGCGGGAAATTAAGGACTTCTTTGAAGTGGCAAAGATCAAAATGGCAGGCACTAGTAAGGATGGGAAAGGAAAATTCGGTAAGACCTCAATAAAAACTTTTTTTTTGATTTGTTTATTAGGAAACTTACTCTTGGAAAGGGATTTTTGTCCATGCTGTTTCTTCAGTCTCTGTATGTCTTGTGTATGCTGTGTTAAGTGTTGTCTGTGTGTGTGTGTCGTTTGTAATATATGTGTTTTTTCTTACACTAATGTTAAACTACATGACAAACACATAGTTTCAACAGAGCTGAACTGAAATGATTCAACAGTTCTCTAGTAAAATCACTGAGATGTCAGTCATTGCTTGTCTCTGATATGATGGTGTGCAATGTCACATGTTTTCATTGTAATGTTTTGACATGTGCTGCAAGGCCCACAGTGTGTGTACTATTACACATGGCATTAAATGCATACTAGAGGCATGACAACCAAAATATTTTGTGGAAAAAAAACCCCCTGAATACATAAGATTTCAGGATGATTAGAACAGTGTAGTGCATTTCTCAGAATACTTCCAAATGGTATAAAGAGAGACTTTTTTTTAATGTTTATGAAATAAACATTGCCTTTTTTTTATTCTGTATTTTTAGATGTATTATATATGTATGGTATTTATTTATATGTATCATCTTTTTGGAAACTAGGGGTGGGCATTTTTTCCACACCATTAGCACAAAATAAGACTTTGTGTTAAGTTAAAAAAAACAACAACAAGAGTTTTTATTTCTGATGACTGCAACGTCGTATTAAATAAAATTAATATATTAGACCATTTTTGACATGTTTGCATGTAATTACAACAGGATTTTCACTTATGTAAAATATTTTGAAGTTGGGGAAAAAGGTCCCTATTTTTGTCTTTCATGATTGATCACTGTTGTCATTTCCAAGTACTTCATTACTTGTGCCCATCCCTATTGGAAACATTTATCCCTGCTTACGCTGGTACACTTCCAGGTGTTAGTAAGATGTTCCTCTTGTTTCAAAAGCTTTCATTAGCAGTCTAATTCTCAGCTTTTTCCTCCATGTGATGATATAAAATGAATTTTTTGTTTCCAAACGGCCAAAGAGCCCAAAACCTACATTCAGCCACTGCAGTGCATGTCATATTTGAAAACTTTGACCTTTAACCCCTAACTCTGGCACCATGCTGCATGTTGTAAGCCTAAAGTGTCTCTGTCTCTGATGCCTGCCTTTCTAACCGGCCTCCAGCCACGCTTCCGCGGAAAGAGAGTGCTCTCAAACAGGAGACGGAGAGTAAGTATCAGCGCCACATGCCATGCCTATCCCATAATACCTTGCTTCCTCTTAGTCAAAGGACATCTCTTCCTCATAAGCACAGTAAACCATTATCTTAACTTCAGTTTCAATGTCTCATGGATATACAAAACTTGTTTACAATCTCTTTTTAAGTTACAAGCCAAGTTTTATGGATTTCATCTAGCCTTATTCACTTTTTCTCAATCAAAACTAACCTCGAACATGTCTACCAGTTTATCAAATATTAAAACCTGTAATGTTAATGCATCAGTGGTTAAAGGGGAGATTGATTATTTAATCACGCCATAAAGCCTCTGTGATCTGTATGAGATTTTTAGTAGTTGAGTTGCATGTATGTTATGACCCCTTTCAGATCAACATGTACTTTACAAGGTAAGCTTAATAACCCGTATAGATGAGGTGATTTTAATATAAATGAAGTACATCTGTCTTGTATGTTTTATATTGAGTTCACATTCTGATAGTTTCTCCTCTCATGGTCTCTCTCAGGCCTGCATGGGAGCTCTGGGAAGCTTACAGGCTCCACGTCAAGTCTGAATAAACTCGCTGTGAGCAGCTCCAACAGCAGGCGCTCTCAGTCGTCTTCTCTGCTTGATATGGGCAACATGTCCGCCTCTGACCTGGACGTAGCAGACAGGACCAGGTTTGATAAGGTGTGCCAATATTATTGTTTTTGCTATATTTTAAATGCCTTGGTGAGCATTAAAGCTTGCTAACCCCACACTGTTGAACGAGATGTGTACATTGAGGGCCCTTCTTTGTGTTGTTTTCTAGATCTTTGAGCAAGTTTTGAGTGAGCTAGAGCCGCTGTGTCTGGCTGAACAGGACTTTATCAGCAAGTTCTTCAAGCTGCAGCAAAATCCTACACTAGCTCAGGTGTGTATCAGATACGGTACGGCTCAGATCTGTGAGTGTATTGTATTTAACTGTGATTTAATGATGTTATAAATCCCTCATTAGGGAGAGAATGTGGATGACAGCGATGGAATGGTTCACTCCAGACCCCCCAGTGAACACAGACATTCAATATCTGAGTGAGTGACAGTTCTCTTGAGCTCTCTTTAGTTCATTCAGATTTGTTTTTAAGCAGATTACAAAAAAGATCATACATCCATTTCTCTTGCAGAAAGGACATGGTTCGGATGATGATGAATAAGATCTTTCAGAGCATTGAGACGGAGCTGAACAGTCTGATAGCTTTAGGTGATAAGATCGACAGCTTCAACTCGCTCTACATGCTGGTAAAGATGAGTCACCACGTCTGGACGGCTGAAAATGTTGATCCCGGGTCCTATCTCAGCACAACGCTAGGCAACGTGCTGGTCACTGTCAAGAGAAACTTTGATAAATGCATTGTAAGCGGAGCTCGTGTCGAGTATTGTTTGATGTATTGATGGTGAGACCAATATTTAAATCTTCTGATGTGTTTGTTGCGGTTTTAGTCTGGACAGATTCGTCAGATGGAGGAGGTGAAGATTTCAAAGAAGAGTAAAGTGGGCATCCTGCCATTTGTCACCGGCTTTGAGGAGTTTGCTAAGCTAGCTGAGGCTATTTTCCGAAACGCAGAAAGACGGGGTGATCTGGATAAAGCCTACATCAAACTCATTAGAGCTGTCTTCAATAACGGTGAGGATCATCATAATCTCATACATTTGCTTATTCATCACTAGTTGTGGGAATGTGCAAGAAGCCCTAAATTTCTTGAAATGCTGCTTTTAGAATTTTTTAAACAAGAGAAAGCATGATAGTGTGATAGCATTATTTTTATACTTATACACATATTATTTACTATTATTTTGCATTTTTCCAAATCATGCAAATTTATATGCAAATCAAAATATAAATATTATTTCAAGATATTATATTTGCAGTTTAGTTCAGTCATTTTTGTGATTTTGTCATTTTTGTTAGTTTTATATAAACTATATTTCTATATAGTTTTAATATTTTTATTTCGGTTTTAGTCATTTTGGTTCCTCAGCTTAAACATATTGCACTATGGCAACATTTCTAAGTTTTTAAGTTTTTCATCTAAATTTTTAGATTTTATTTCAGCTTATTTGAATTACTGAAAACCAATAACAGTGTTAAGAACCATCCATTAATAGAGAATGTAACTCATTCTTCATGTACATTTTCAGCGTTTGTGGTTCTGGTTTCTCTTTAGTTTTTGGGGGGTTTTTTATGCCTTTTTTAATGGATAGGACAGTAGAGGCTGACAGGAAAGCATTGGGCAGAGAGAGGGGAACGGATTCGGCAAAGGACCTCGAGACAGTTGTGCTATATATCGGCGCACCGACCTCTTTTGTTTTTAACACTCTTGTTCATATGATTGGTCTCTTTCTATTTGCATATCTGTAGTGGAGAAAGTGGCCAACGAGAGTCAGAAGACTCCACGTGATGTTGTGATGATGGAGAACTTCCACCATATCTTCTCAACACTGTCCAGCCTCAAGATCTCCTGTCTGGAGGCAGAGAGGAAGGAGGCCAAGCAGAAATACACAGAACACCTGCAGTCCTACGTCATCAACTCACTGGGCCAACCGCTTGAGAAACTTAACGTAAGCCAAATCTTTATGGAAACCAGGATTGAGCAGTATTACAGTAGAACATCTGTGTAAATCACAATTTTAGAAATTAAACTAAAATGTGTTTGGACTATTAATGTAAATGGATTCTTCAGCCTTTATGTTTATGGACCATTTTTAATTTTCCTTCCATTTTGCAGCACTTCTTTGAGGGAGTGGAGGCGCGTGTAGCTCAGGGTGTCCGTGAAGAGGAAGTGAGCTACCAGCTGGCCTTCAATAAACAGGAACTGCGTAAGGTTATCAAAGAATACCCTGGGAAGGAGGTGAAAAAGGGCCTGGACAACCTCTACAAGAAGGTGGATAAGCACCTATGTGAAGAGGAGAATCTGTTACAGGTGAATAAATCGAGGAAAATAACATTAAATGGCAAAATTTAATAGCATTTCAAATGTTTTTGAGATTCTTGAGTGTTAATGTGAATTTTGTTCTGTCCACTAGGTCGTATGGCACTCCATGCAAGACGAGTTCATTCGGCAATACAAGCACTTTGAGGGCTTGATAAACCGCTGCTACCCGGGGTCTGGAATCACTATGGAGTTCACCATTAAAGACATGCTGGAGTACTTCTCCAGTATCGCTCAGTCCCACTAAAACAGGAAGCTGAATGATTGTGAGATTGTGCCAGAGTGAAAAGAAAAGTGCTGTGTGTGAGAGAGAAAGAGAATGAGTGCTTATATTGTGTGTATATATATATATATATTACAATGCAGTTTTGCTTGTAATGTTGTGTCATAACTAACACTGGAACCCTGTTTGTAATATGCGACTTGAGTTTCTGTTGTTACTGATTTCATGACTTTTTTTTTTTTGAAAACTAAAATTGCTTTATAACACATTAGTATAGTGAATTGCATATGACTGAACTTTCTCATTACTTATACAAAACCCTAACACTAAAAATGTGTGGCTGATTTTTCATGCACATGAATGCTGATGAGTATCAACACATTAAAAAAAGGCCTGGAGTCATGTAAAAAAATAAATAAATAAAGCATACTTTTGAAAGTTAATTTTCTTTTCTTTTTGTAATTTATTGTGATAAAAATTGATTATAAAACAGATAATTGTCTGTTCACAAAAAACAAAAACAAAAAACTATAACATAAGTAACAGTAATATAAGTAACTATATTAGCGTCCACAAGTTGTTGGATAGTAATTCTGATGTTTTTATTCTTCATCAGTTAAAAATAACTGCTCTGAAAGTGATTCTTCTGCGTCTTTATCATTATCATTGTGGTGTGGAACTCCCCATTCAAGCCTGTTCACACAGAGGATGAAAACATTAAAGTTATAACAATAACGGCACAGGGTTGCAATCACTTTAAATCACAAAAACACTGTCAGCAAATCACAACTCGACTCAAGTTCACAAAAAGCTCGAGCATTTAAAACAGCAGGCAAGTTTATAGCTTAATAAGCGGAAAATCATTGGTGTGAACGACAACGAATTTTAAAACTGTATAGTTACTGTTAGCGTTATTGTGAGCGGTCCTTGAAAACTACGTTTTCATTAAAGATAAAAAACCCTAAATTATTTTCAATATTTAGTAACCGTTTTATAGGAGCGATAAGGCACGAGAGGCTGTGCGACTAAAGAACATTTTAGTACATTTCTATATTCATAATGCAGCAGCACACTTCGTTGAGTGCCTTTTCTCTTATTTCACTTATCGTTTAACGTTAACGTACATATGTAAATTTACAAAAGCTGGTAATTCCAGCTGCTTTGTTTTCTGCACTTTTGTTCAGTTTACAAACCAGCTCACAACGGAGATGCTGGAACTAGTTAGCGCCTTGACTAATGAATCTGTGTAAATTTTAAAGCGACTTACTTTGATTAGTGTCCTGCATCAATCACGAACAGGGAAGCTAAGACTAAAGTTTCCCCCCGAAATCTGTCTCCCCACCCCCATAGCTCAATACTTCATTTCCCATCATGCTCTCTTAAAAGGCTTTTTTTCCCCCTTCTTTTCACAGAAAGCACTGAAATCAGAAGTTGGTTAGCTGTTTCACTGAAGCGATGGACGTGTTCTGATCTGTCGGTATTTTAAGTCACTGAGCCTCAATAACCGGACGGACTCTTGTACGCATGTGATTCAATATGCCGCCTCGAAAGAAGGAGTACGGGATTAAACGAGCGAGCGGATCCCTGGTCCACTTCAGACCGCCAGTGAGCGCGACCACCGTTCGCCGACACTCCGCCGTCGTTCCCTCAGTGCTGACGTTCGCCGTGATCGTGGCATCCGGAGGCCTGTTGCTCATGATAGAGAAGGGAATGCTGAACAGCGTGCAGACTCCTCCGCCTCGCGCCAACGGGAAGAAAGTGGAATACCGACTGAGGAACAGCGACGCGGCTGTGGACGTGGAGTCTCAGGTAAGGTAGTCGAACAGAGACACAGGCTCGCTAGACTGTGAATAAACAGTGACGTTTTTAGAGAAACTCATTAATATTTTGATATGTTTGCATGAAGTCATCCGACTTTGACTTTCGCGAGTCTGAACAGGAATGAATTTTCATGAGAACTCGGGCTGCGTCTCAAAACCTAGTCAGCTTCCTAACTAGACAGCATCTGGGGATGGCCACAATTCAGTTCATTACAGTGTCCCTAATTATTCCTTGCCACACGCATTCATGTTTAAATGGCATTGCCTTGAATAACTATAAATCTAAAACAAGTGATTATTTTACACAAAATGCACAGGCGCACGTTTCAAGCGAGCCATTTAATAAAAATGAGTTCGGTAGGTTTTATACGAAACTATAAATACACTTTTAAAACATCAAAGGAGTATGTTGATCAGAAAATTTAAGTTTTGCAGACTGAAATCCCAAAGAATGACTTCTAAAGTGTCTCAAGTGTTGTTTGCCCAGCTAGTGCAGGACTCTGAATACCTGGACAGAAAAGAGAGAATAAAAAAACATTCAAGACACTCTAGTCAATGTTAATCCTCTCATTTGGTTTGTCAGACTTCTCAACATCTTTTCCTCTGCTATTACACTTTCTTTCTGTACCGTCTGTGTATTGAACTTTTGGACAGTAGAATAAAAGAAGTAATTTTAAAGCCGAAAATCCGATTATTCCTAGTTATATCAGATTAATCCTATTATACTGTCCTAATATTACTCCACTGGAGGATCTATGATTTAGTTAAAGTTGGTATGTGGAAAGCATCTTTGATGGAACAGAGAAACTCCATATTTCATTCCAGAAAATCTTAAACAGCTGCTTACCTTCAAGCCAAGATCTGAAATATGAAACTTGGGGCCAATTCTTTCAAGTTAAGATCCCTGCTGTGCTCTTGACAGAAGAGTACAATCACATGACAGTTCAGCTACCTTCTCTGATATCTCATAACCAATGACATGAAATCTAAACTTTAGATTTTGGTGTTGCTTATAGTAACCAGGCATTATTGTAAAGTTATTACACAGTTCTTATTCAGTAGGTGTAATAATATATATATGTATATATATATATATATTAGCAAAATGAAAACTGATTGTGTGAAGTGAACACTCTCTTATGCTGACAGAAAGTCTTTAGCTTATATATTTGTATATTTTGCAACATTTGAATGTTTTCTTGTTTCTGAAAATGGCTGATGAATTAGGTTTAAGTGCAGTTCACATTATGTTTGGTCATCCAGTGGAATGTCCAGACTAAATGTTCTGTTGTGTTAAGTAAAAATTTTTATGTTTCATCTGCTTTTGGGTTGATGGAGAGATGTTTATGGAAATTGTGCTAGCTAAACATAGTTTGCTATTTTTATATGTAAATAACTTTAATGGTAGTGTACATTAGGAGAAAATTATATTTAGAGCAGACTGAATGAGTTGAGTTGAGACCTTTTTAGTAAAGTCACTTTAAGAATATTTTGGTACGCTATGTTGGAGCACACCATATTTCCATTTTTACAGGTTTCTCTGAAATATTTGATTCTGATTGGTCAGTTTTGCCCATGCAGGGGTCAAATTTGCAATAGTGTCCACCCACTATTTCAGTGGACAGAATTTTTTCCTCATTCATATTTCCCATTGCAATTTTCAAGTCTTTGTTAAAGCATTACAAGCCATCATCCAAATCAACTACAGGGTGAATCACATCATTACAAACTTTAAAACAAAAAAAGTATTTGAAAATTTGACACAAAAAAGACAAAGGTTCATACCGTGTACTTAATGGCTCTGAGTGAAAAAAGCAAAAACAATAACCTTGTAGCTCAGAGTAGTTCTAACATGAAACTAAATTTCTTTGTGGGTTTTTTTTTATGTATTTACAGTCAAACTAAAAATTATTCAGACACCAGATATAATTTTTTTTTTATATCTTTTTACTGGTGGTTGCAGGACACTATAGTTCATTTATATAAGTGGGGATAGCAAAATAAACTGACATATCCAAAAATCCTTCAAACAGTGGACTACCAGTAAATTTGCAAAAATTTGAGACCAAAAATTATTCAGACACTTTGACCTGACCATGTTTTGCTTAAGCGTTTTTCTTTATTTGCTAATGTGACCTTTTCACAGAACAGACTGAACAAAATTAAGCATTACTTGGTTGACCTAAATTGGTATTATCTAAGTGTGTACTAAAATTTAACAGCTATTCAACCTAATTCATTACATACCTTTCTATCAAAGTTATCTGACATTAAGATGAATTTGTTCCGACAGTTTAACTTGGAGTTCTTGTCATATTTTATTACCATTTTCTAAACTATAGCGAATAAACTGTGATAATGTGAGAAATGCTGAAGGTGTCTGAATAAATTTTGGTTTGACTGTATATCGTTCTAAAGTTATTTATTCCTCTTTCACCCCAGATTGTACAAGAGATCCGCAATCGCACCATAAGATCGATGTGTGGTCAGAAGAACATGCCTCACAGCGTGTGGTCTCTCAGTCCGCTGCAGAGGAAGACTCTCCTCCAGCACATACTAGTGAACGACGAGCATCGCTTCCTCTACTGCTACGTCCCCAAAGTGGCCTGTTCCAACTGGAAACGAGTGATGAAGGTGCTGAGTGGCGCTCTAGCCAACGTGGATGTTTCAGTGAAGATGGACCATCGTGCTGATTTAGTCTTTCTTTCTGACTTACCGCCCGAAGAGATTCGCCATCGACTACGGCATTATTTTAAATTCATGTTCGTGCGAGAGCCGATGGCACGCTTGCTTTCAGCCTATCGCAACAAGTTTGGAGAAATTGAGGCGTATCAGCGAAAATATGGTGCGGAGATCATACGCCGCTATAGAAAAGGCTACGCAAAGGATAAAAAAATTGCAGGGAACGACGTGACATTCACCGAGTTTGTGCGTTATTTGCTCGACGAAGACCCGGAGCGAATGAACGAACACTGGATGCCCATCTACAACCTGTGCCAACCCTGCGCCATAGGATATGACTTCATAGGCTCGTACGAAAGGCTGGAGAGCGACGCCACTTACGTGCTGGAACGTATCGGAGCGCCGCAACACGTACGCTTCCCTGAACGCCAAACATGGTACAAACCCGTCACCAAAGAAACGCTGCATTATTACCTATGCACTGTCCCACAGAAGTTTCTCAAAGAGCTCCTGCCCAAGTATATTTTGGACTTTTCTCTGTTCGGTTATCCTTTACCCAACACAACCACTGAATACTGTAGGCATTAACAAAGGCATTGGTTTATACCAGCTTTGTGAGACTGTCTATAATCTTTCAATATGTTAATATTTTAATACTTTATAAGTTTTTTTTTTTTTACCTGTACAGAATTGAAAATATATTTGAATATAAGCCTCAGTACAGTGTATTTGAGAGCTATTTAAGTTCAAACCACTATTTAAAACTGGAAATACTCGTTCAGCTATTTTTATTCATGAGATGCAGTAGGGTGTCCATATTAACGGGCATAAAATGAAGAACATTGTGCTGTGCGCAAGACTATCGTGAGAGTTTTATATTAGTAAGCACAAGCTTCCACCATTTTTTCACTTGTCATTGCAGTATTAAAGTTTCCAGTGTTTTTCTTTTTGATTATTTGGATAATCATTACCTCTACTGTCACCCTTATGATGTTGCGGATTAATCCTTTTACAAAATGAAATGTGAAACCCATAAAGAGAAAACGAGTCTCTAAATAGCATTTGAGGCTGTTCCTATCTGTATCTATTGAATTGTGTTGCGAGCGTGTTGAGTTTCATATGAACAAAACAAATATTTCTGACCACAAACTTGAACCCTTCCCATCTGCCACTTCCTCTGAAAAGATGAGACTCTGAGTTGAATCCCTTAAGAGATTATGAGGAATGCAGTTTCACATCCAAAAGCAGAAGTACTGTACAATGAGGAATTAAAAAAAAATCTTTGAAACCCACAAGCTGTATTTCTTTGGATAATGTTTTTTCTTGGTCTGTGCATAATATTTATATTAAAGAACTAAGCCAGTAACAAGCTAATGGTGATTTAAATCCTACCAGCAAAACGAGAAAAAGTGGGAGGCCGTGAACGCTCAGATAACACCCAAAAGGTCAGTCTGGATAATACACAGGGATACCAGGAAATCAATTTAAGGGCTGTTCACACCAAGAACTACATCCATAGAGTATTAAATATCATTGTGTATAAGAATAGCAAAGAAGATCAACAATATTGTTGATTCACTTTTCCGAGCATTTCTATCAGAGGTTATTGTGTTATGATTTGATCATGGGATGTTATGATTGGTTATCAGCCCAGCTAACAGTTTTTGGTTCTCATAACCATAGATATATATACACATATCTATGCTCATACGCTCTGTGAATGCTAATTTTTGTTAGAAATTAGCCAACAGAGAACATTACCAGAATGTTATTATTTGCTTCTCCTGGAACCGTATGCTAACGTGAAGTTAGGGGAATGTTCTGTGTTTGCTGAGAGGGTGTTGCTTGTTGGGTTCTGAGTGGTTTCTAATGCATTACCAAGCAGTTGTTAGGGGCCGTACACACAGAATGCATTTTTCCATTCCAATGTGCTGCTTGCTTCTACATTTTCTATGTAAACAGCTCATTAGTGAATAGCTCATTAGGGTGTTGTGGGTAGCTGCTTGCAAGTCAAGAGCTGAGAACTCAATTGTGTACTTTTATATATTTACTTGTTATTCCACTTATGGCTGAGGGTTTTTTTTTTTTTTTTTTTTTTTGATGGCTAACAAAACATTTGACATAATAGCACACTTCAGTAAATTCAGTAAACCCCCTCATTCATGTAGCAAATGGTGTAGAATGAGTTACACACCAATGTTATACTCAGCATTGATGATCACGGCTTAGCAAGTATCACAAATTAAAAAGCAAGTTAAAAAGAAACATGAGAAACATTTAAAATAAAGAGAAATGTTCAGCACATGTATCGGTTTAAAACTCAGAGTTACAGATATTACATGCTGTTAACAACATCAAATAAAAGCTAAAAGAACAACAACAATTCAGGAAGGCTTGCTGAATAATCATTGTACTCCAGAATATCAAAGGCATTCTTATGGATTTTTTCTCCTATTTTATAAGGAAAAAAGAACAGTGACTGATTTCTCATCAGACCAAATGGAATGTCACTGATATCCAAACATAAAAAAATGATTACATTAATATTAATAACCAAGTACACAGTACCAAGGGTAAATACTAAACCTGAAACAGATTATATTAAAAACTATTCATGTTTATTCATAAGTTAATCAGTCAACATAAGTTCTATTATACATACATACATATAAAACACAGGTTGGAGTGGTAGTGTGACATTAACACAGCTCTGAGTAACATGGACATATCAACTTCTGAAGACCTCTTTGGTCACTTGCGTTGCTAATTCATTTCACAGCTCATTTCAGGCATGTTTTAGATCAGTTGTTACTCTTAAGTGTAACTTGTTATTAAAGGTCTGCCATGTAAGGATGATAAAATATAAAATACATCAAGTGCTACAAGCTGCCTCATTTTCCATTCACAAATCTAAAACTATTAAGAACAATAATGACAATGCAACTACTGCAAAACAATTTCTTTCAAGTTATTACAAAGTGTATAAATTAACAAAAGACACTGCTCTACATTTTGGCTTTGGTGGCATAATTTTTCCTTTGACCTCATAGATATACAAGTACTTCCCTTTTACAAGCCCAAGGAAATATCTTCTGGACTGATCTCAGAGACATTTCTGGTGCAACACAATCCTCAGAACTGACTAAACAAGAATCTTCCACATAACATTTGTGTCTTTTGTCAGTGAAAATGGGACAGGCTGAATCATTTCCTTCACCGCTACTCCTTAAAGCTCACACTTCTAAAAAAAAATGTCAAGTAAACAGGAGTTAATATAAATCATATATGCATGGTTATGAATATCTATGGAAGCCCTTTTCCGCCACTGAATAAAAAAATACAAAAATGTAATTGCGACTTTTTATCTCACAATTCTGACATTTTTTCTCAGAATTGCATCAAACTCGCAATTCTGACTTTTTTATCAGAAATCTGAGGTTAACTCGCAATTGCGAGTTACAGTCATAATTGCAAGATGTAAACTTTGAGATATAAACAATATAAAGATAAAAGATGTAAACAATTCTGAGAAATGAAGTCAGAATTGTGAGATACAAACTTGCAATTGCGAGAAAAAAAAATCTGAATTGCTAGATTTAAACTCGCAATTGTAAGAAAAGTCAGAATTTCGAGATTAACCTTGCAATTGCAAGAAAAAAGTCATCTTTTATATCTCGCAATTCTGACTATTTCTCGCAATTGCAAGTTTATATCCTGATATTCTTTATAATGTGCAATTTTGAGTTTAATATCACGCTACTCTGAGGAAAAAAAACAATTCCAACTAACAAGTTCATGGGCCAGTTGCATAAACTAGTCTAGTCTTAAAAAATTAGTCATCTATTTTTTTTTTTGTTCAAGACTGGTCATAACTTTTGAATTTCAGTTATGAAAAGGTAGATTGGTCTTATTTGTATCGGAAAAGTAAGACTGATTACCCCTTGACAACTGCTAGTTGGTCAAACTAGTTCTTAAGACAGTGTCTTAACATGGTGGCATGCAACTGGCCCCATATCTCACAATTCTGCAAAAAAAAAAAAGTCAGAATTGCAAGTATGTATCATGCAATTCTGAGAAATAAAGTCTGAACTGCAAAATGTAGACTCGCAATTGCAAGAAAAAGTCGCAAAAAAAAAAAAGTCCTTTTTTTTATTTTTTATTCAGTGGCGGAAACGGCCTTCCATAAATATCACACAAGAACTGACATCTGCTGCACATAAATGATATTACACATGCAGGTTTTAGGCAATACTCACTTTTCTGGCATTTTGTCTACGGAGTGCTCTGGTGTGCGGAGGATGGAGCGCTCAGGAGAAGCAGGCCGGGGACTGAGAGAGGTGCTGAGAGGGGAGGAGCTCCGCAGCGAAGAGAAAGACAAGCCCTGTCTGCGCATTTCCTGCACAGCTCTCTCCCTACCACAGAAAAACACAACCACACATCAACAAACATCTGACAAAACAACATACCAAGATCTCAGCAGCCACATACTCAAAAGAAAGTTTTTTTCAAGTTAATGTACTTACTAAAATAGTTGTGTGTAATTAAAAATGAATTCTCTGACCTAATATTTGCCTCATTCATTTATATACTTTAGAGTATTGTGCCCTTTACTTAGCAACATGCTAATCTCAAACACTTTTTTGTTTGGCTATATAGTTAATGTAGATGTAGAATGTTTCGAATGGGTCACTTACAATACATTCAATCATGGTTAGGCAGCTCACTAGGTTTTGTAATAAAGCCAAGATCTAACCTTTCAAAGCGCTCAGTGGTTAGCTGCCTCTTGAGGACGTCCATTTCTGTCTGTAGCTGAGACACTTTTCCACGCAGCTGAGATACCTCTCTAACATGACCAGCCCTAAAAAATAAACGCATTTGGAGATCTTGGAAGAAACGGCAAAAATATTTTTATAACCAGTTTGTATTGCTTTTAAACTGTGCAGGAGTGGATTAAGACGTTATCATTTGATTGATGTCTGTTTGTTCCACATGCTACTATCAGTGATCACCATAGCAACTGCACATTTAGACTAGGCAACACTGAGAAACTGCTTGTTGTTGGAGGAAAGCAACATTGAATGGACTCTTTATGCACCCTTAAAGAGGACACAGTCCTCTGTGTTTGCCAATGACAAATGCTCCACACAGTTCAGACTCCTAGGAAACAATAATAAATGTTTTATATATATATATATATATATATATATATATGAGAGAGAGAGAAAGATTTCATTTGACAGTGAATCCATAAAATTTTTATTTGATTAATCATTTCACAAAGCCAATTTTCCCATTTTGTATTTTATTATTAAAAACCAAATATAAATGCATAATGCATGCTATACTATGTGCGCAAAAAAGTAAAATATAAATACTACATTATATATTGCATATAGCATTCTGCATTATCAAAAAAAAAAAAAAAATTACTCTAAAACAACAGGACAGTTTGTGTGTTACATTTAAAATTGCTTTTAACTTTTGATCATGTGTCAGTGAAAACATGCAAATTGGCAGCTGGCAATTCAGCTTTGAATAAATTACACTTTAAAATATCACAATTTAAAATAACTTTTTATTTGACAGTTTTAATAGTTTGTCAAAGCTTTTATTGTATTTTTCATCAGATAAATGTAGCTTCGGACAGCATCAAATAGTTTCAGAAACACTTCAAAAACAAACAGTTACCAAGTAACTTACAAACTTTTGAAATGTAGTGTACCAGTCACAAAAGCGTTATAAACAGCCCTTTTCCCCACTGTTTTTCCACTTACGTTTTGCTGTCAGCAAGAGTCAGGCGGTCCTTCAGCACTTTGAGCTCAGACTCTTTCTCACTGGCACTCAGGTGTGTCTGAAACTCCTTCTGTCGATTGGTGGAGAGCAGTGTCTCTAGATTGCGTGCCGTCAGCCGCTCGCTGGCCAGCTGCTTTTTCAGAAGCTCTGCCTCAGAGCGCACATCCTCCAGTTCACCCGTCACCTGAGGTTGACATTCAAAGGTTAGTGTTGGTTACTTGCATATTTGCTCATTTTCAAATCCTTTTTAAAGACATAGCAGGATGAAGTGTGCGTCTTACTCTTTCCAGCTCCATGCTCTTAGCCGTCAGCTGGCGAACGCTGAGCTCTTTGCTGGAGTCGAGTTTGACGCACAGTTCTCTGACAGAGGCCAGATCTGCCAACACTGAGGCTTTCTCAGCTCGAGCCGCCTGGACCTCCTCTTCCAAACGAGACATTGCCCGTGCCAGTGACGACACCTGAGCTTCATATGCTTGCAGAGCGTTCAAGTGCTGAAGGAAAACAGTTGAGGTGATGAGGCAATGAAAAACAGCCTTTAGTGTGCTCCTCATGCCCAGAGTCACTCATACCTCCTGTATCTCTCTGTCCTGCAGTGAGACTCTCTCTCGGAGGTGTCTGCGCTCTGTGTCAGATGAGAGCAGCTCCAGTCTGATAGAGTTGTTTAGCCCCTCAGCCTGCTGCAGCTTCAGCTCTCTATCCTCCGACTCTGTGTGGATGCTCCGGAAACGCTCCAGCATGTCTCTGTTTTCCTGTTCCTATACACAACATAGAACAGCGTCAGTGCAAAATCATAAATTGCGTCTGATAAAATCGACACTTCATACTTAAAATTGGAGCTTTCACAAAATGAATCTGCACTGAATTTTAACTCAGTCAATTTTTTTTTTTAAGTTAATGTAGTATTTTCATCACCTACTTTAATTTTCTTTAATTTAATTTTCACTATAAACGAGGCATTTGTTGCATTCAGTGAGGACATAATTGCTGATTATAATGACTCATATAGTCTTTTTACGTGTTGCGCCGCGCCGTGTAAACATAACACCATGTCTGCATTTGTGATTGTAGAAACGGAAACAAGCACTACTCTGCACTGCTCAAAACTCACGTTTAAATAGACAGTAGCAAATTCTTTAAATATCGAAACCTAATTACAGGCTGCGAGTCTGAAGCACCAGATTGTCCTTGCGACATTGGAATTGCCCCACATTATAGTGTTCACAGCCGGCATTGTAGGCTACTCTCCCAAGTTCAGGAAACAGTCCTCAGTAAAATAAGCTGCACACACTCGAATATTTGGGTTGTACTGTTCTGGAACAGTGTTTAACCACTGATTTCTAGTTGTCAACTTTTGTAAGCCCAAAAAAAGTAATTTTGCTTTCGCAACGAAACACACAGCATCTCCACGACATGGCGGCGGCAACAACAATACTACAGCAAGAATAAAAGCTACGCCTTCTTTCATTGCGTATACGTTTGGGCGATGTTATGCAAATCTTATCACACTGTGACATAGACATGTGGGGGCATGTTTGAATGAGCCGTTTTAAGAAGGTGTGGCAGACTCTTAACTTTTATAAAAGATATTTCTTGAGGTTTGAGACTTTAATCTTTGCAACTTTACAGATCTTATATATGCACAAACAGCTTGCAACACTCCAAAGAGAAAGGAAAACACTGAATTGCATCATATGACCCCTTTAATTTAACCGTTTACTGAGCATTGGCGTTTTTAATCAAATTACTTTCTTTTTTTCCCCCCACTTTATTTCTCACCTTGGCAGCCATCATGCTTTCTATCCGTGCCACTTCTGAGATATATGAGTGAACCCTGAGCTTCAGTTCATCCCTCTCATTCAGAGCTTCCTGCATCTCTGCGTGCACCGCCTGGAGAAACGACCACAAGAAGGTGAGCATGTGTGTATGTGAAGTTCACTGGTCATAGATGGTTATGTGAAAAGAATTGGGTTCACTTTTACAATTTGGATCAGGTGGGAGGAAGAAAAACCAAGATAAAGAGGAGAGGTCTATTGGTGTGGATGTATGCACCTGGTTTTCTCTGGTCATGGTCGCCAGATCGTCCTGTAACCTGCGGTTCTCTCTCAATGCGACCTCTCTGTCTCGACTGACGGCTGAGAGCTCCTCTTGTGATTGGTCCAGCTGTCTGCGCAGACTAGCGATTTCCCTCTCTCGACTGCTTAACGTCACATTCAGCTGACTGAAATACATGACATATGACATTCAAGGCCTTCTATTCTTCCCCAAAAAGACAGAAACATCTCATCATCCTAAAAACATTCATATTACTTACTCCAGAGAGTTCTCCAAGTCTGTGACTGTAAGCCGGACTTCCAAAAGAGTTTTTTCCTGTAGAGCAAAACCAACTTTATAAAGCAGTACCACAGCAATTTTCATGATTTACTGATTGCAGCTGTTTATCTTCTCTACAAATATTACAAAACATTATGTGTTGGGAAC
Organism: Tor tambroides; assembly: GCA_021397915.2. Classification (NCBI taxonomy): domain Eukaryota; kingdom Metazoa; phylum Chordata; class Actinopteri; order Cypriniformes; family Cyprinidae; genus Tor; species Tor tambroides. The sequence goes on from JAFVLL020043159.1 coordinate 84,245, forward strand.
AGGGCTGCAATAAGACATTCCCTCATACTGTGTGTCATGTATTAGCAGTACCTTCCTGTGGATCTCCTCTTGTAGCAGCACCATACTCTCAGTCTTCTGGTCCACGGCATCCTGCAGGGCGTCTTTCTCTCGGTCTAGAGAGGCTATTGTGCTCTGCAGAGCTGCAACCTCATCCTTCTGAGATGAACCGTGTCTACTCAGATCAGCTACACAAAAAACACTGCGATCAAAATCTTCTCTCTACATAAGGAAATTTACAACTGTACAGTGAAAGGATGTCATGATACATAATTTTCAAATGTATCTCATTAACAAAACTAATATGCTATTGAACATACACCCCCCCCAAAAAAAGTTCAGTTCAAAAGTTTGGCATCAGTTAGATTTTTTAAATATGTTTTTGAAGTCTCTTAAGCTCACCATGGCTAGATTAATTTGATCTAATGTATAATGTAATTTCAGAAATCATTCTAATATATTGATTTGGTGTTGAAATATTATTATCAATATATTTACTAAATCATTTGAAACAATGGCATATCGCCTTTAAGCATTTCTCAATTAAGTAACTTTCTCAGTTAGATAATACTGTAAGAGCAATGAAATAAATGTGTTGGCTAGATATCAAAGTAAAGGTACTTCTGGCAAGCCTAATACAGAGAGAGACAGATGCATGAGAGAAAACAGGAAGGAAGAGACAGAACAGCTAATAATTAGATAAAGAGAAATTCAAAGAGCGCAATACAAGACACTTTTCTGACACACACCGATTTTCTCTTCTAGTTTGTCGATCTGTTGGTGAGCTGCCTGCAGTTCATTGGTCTTGACAGATAATCTGTGCTGAACATCTGAGAGAGACTGCTCCATCTGCTCCTGCAAAAGCCTAAACGCACACACACACCCACACATATATGTGAAATATCAAGCAGATTTAGAATTTTGGGTACAACTACTGACACTTATTTAAGCACAACCAAGACAGGCAGAAATGTCTGTCTACAGCAGTGCTACAAAAACAAACACACACACACACACACACCTGAGTGCACAGCTCTCAGCTCTCTGTTGTGTGGCCTCTTCTACATTCTGCAGCAGCACCGCTGACTGAGCCTTCAGCTCCTTCTCAACAGCAACATGACTCTCCTTCAGCACAGACACCTGAGCACGCAGATCAGCCCTCTCTCTTTCCAGCTACACACACACACAAACACACAGTAATGTATCACAATATATTTTTTTTAAACTTAAAAATAACCATAGGGCAAACTCATTAGTGAGCATTTCTTTGCCCTATCCACAACGAGGCGAAGGGCACTTTGAAGTGTGCATTGCATTGCTCTCATATATGTGCACTTTTGTTAAATCATCAATCTAAACATTACTGGCCCCAAAAGGCTACCCTCACAACATACAATCAAAACCTATGTTTATAGCTTTTAGGTTGTTGCAAATAAGTTTTGTGTCGAATATCCAAATGTGTTTAATCCAAGTTTACTTTAACTCAGGCGCTGTTGTTCAGTGTGCCACTTGGGGGGTGAGAAATGAAAAATATGCGCAGAAAGTATTCTGCTATTAGTATACTAAGTATAATACAATTTTTATGCATGAGAGCAATTCAGGTCTCATAATAAGTAAGAAAAACTTCCCACCCAGGATCAAATGATCATAAATAGCAAATTACAAATGTACAGTTTAAAAAGTGCCTTTTGGAAGGGATTCAGTAGCTCACATTCATTTATAAAAACCCTACAAGTACCATCCCCTTTCTGAAGTGCCCATCAAGACATCTGGAATTAGCCCATAACTATCCAGACATGACAAAACACACTGGTAATGTTTGTGAAACTATAAACGGTGCAAGCTCTTTTAGTGTAATACCATCTCAATGGTGTTCTCCAGGTCAAGAATCCTGATCTCCTCCTGTTCTCGGTCTGTCAGAGCTGTGCTCTGTGCAACCTGCAAAGTTCGAAAGAAGATTTATCTTGGCAAATCTCCCTTTAACACAGCTATATCACTCAACCTACAAGTGAACTACAGTTTAGAAGTGCTGTGTGGAATTTCAAACGCACAACTCTAACCACAGAAAACTGCTTGCATATACTTAGCAGCTATTTATGGTCTGCTTAAAAAAAACAACAAAAACTCAACTTGCAAACACATACACGCACGCACACACACACGCACGCACACATGCACACACCTTGAGTCTGTCTCTAAGTGCGTCTCTCTCGGCAGTAACTCTCTGGAGTTCAGCTTCAGTCTGTTCCCTGTCATCTCTGATCCTGTGCTGGAGTTCAGAGGACTCAAGCTCCCTTTGGACATGTCTCAGCTCCTCCTGAGCCTATATTTAAAACACACGCACACCTTTAAAGGAAAACAACTAGATGTGTCTTATCTTAAAGGGATACTCCACCTCTAGAATGTGTCTTATTTTAAAGGGATTTCTTCTCACCTGCTGGTACTGAGAGCTGAGCTGGTCTCTCTCTGCAGTCAGCAATTTAACTCTGGTCTGGATGTCCTCCATGTGTTTCTCAAAGCCCAGCAGCACTGACTGTAGCTCATCCCTCTCCTTCAGTGCATGTGAAAGCTCTGCGTCACCATCTCTCTAGAAATACAAAACAGCCACTTGTTTCCCAGTGAGGTGTGATGTAATCATGTTGTTTTGGTATATTTGGTAACTACTTTCTAAAATAATTGTTTAAGCAGGTAATTAAAGAGTCGATCAGTAAAATGTGCACAAAAATGCAGCCTTGTTACAAAATCAGTTATGATGTATAAAATAAATGTAATAAGGAAATAATATATGCATAAAATGTATAATAAATAACTAATAAAAAAAATTAATCAATAATAATAATCAAAAAAACCTTTTTATAATATATATATATATATATATATATATATATATATATATATATATATATATAAATAGGAAGCTTATTACATTTCATCCAGGTGTCCATATGTTAAAGGGATAGTTCACCCAGAAATGAAAATTCTGTCATTAATTATTCACCCTCATGTAGTTCCAAACTCGCAAGACCTTCGTTCATCTTTGAAACACAAATTAGGATATTTTTGATGAAATCTGAGAGCTTTCTGACCTTGCATAGACAGCAAGGGTACTAAAACCATCAAGGCCCAGAAACGTAGTAAAGATTTCGTTAAAATAGTCCATGTGACATCAGTGGTTCAACTGTAATTTTATGACACTACGAGAATACTTTGTGTGCTAAGAAACAAAATAATGACTTTATTCATCAATTCATCAACCGCATGAGGGTGCGTAATTAATGACAGAATTTTTGTTTTTCTGTGAACTATCCCTTTAACAGTTCAGCAAAATTGAGAAAAAATACATACTAGCATGGCGCTGCATGAGTGCAGATCTTGGAAGAATGATTGAAACTGTGTAATCTGAATTTCACTCCCTGCTCAAACTAAATATCTAGTTGAAATTACAGAAGTAAATGTCAGCTCCAACCTTTCCGTGCCAGCTGCCTCTTCCTCTGGGGCTCCTCCCCCTGCCTGGACTAGGGGTGGGGCTTTTGTCTGTCCTGCCCCTAAGCAGCCGGTATCGCTCCAGCTCCTGTTTGTAGAAATTCCTTTCCTCCTCTAAACTTTTCACAAAGCCATCCAGACGGGATGGAGACTGCTCCTTGCCACACATCCCATGCCTTGCTCGCATCCGCTCCAATTCTAGAATCATCTCCTTATCTGAAACGAGTACAGTACCAAAATCAGGTGAATGACAAACCACATATGCAAACACCGCACACACACACACACTACTCCACCTGCAAATAAAACAGAGCAGTGTTACATCTCACCAGCCTGTGTCATTGCTATTACTTTATCCTGAAGTCTCTTTTTGTCTACTTCCAGAAAGTGTATCAGGCCCTCCATCTTGTCATTCTGTTCTTGAAGATCAAGCAGCTGATCCCTCAGACGGTCTTTCATGTGATCTCCCTCTGCCATATCCTGCAACAAATCATTGGAATTTTTTTATTTATTTTTTTTCTTCATTGAATCTCATTCAAATCACACAGTAATAACTGAATGCATTGTTTGGCGCTGTGAACATGACCTGATGAGTGGCGATGGTGTGTGCTTCAAATTATTTAATTGGTCATTATGACTTTTAATTGGTCATTCTTCTTTAATTAATAAATACAGTTTATTATGTTGCATTATCTTTGATTTTTCATTGTATTATTGCATTCTGTTTCAAAAGAAATGTCCGGTTTCTGAAAAAAAAATTATATTATTTACAATCATACCTTTAATTTATAACTTAATTTTCAGATAAACATGGAGACATTTTTATTTCTGTGTTAAGATTATTCACCTGCAATATTACTCGAAATGCCCATTCCTAAATACCACTATTCAAGCACTCTAAAGGCCAGTAATAAAGAGAGAGATATCTGGAACAGCTACATAAAGAAGTACTTCCTTATAGTCAGGAATCTTTTAATAGATGTTGTAAAGTATTTACCCAAAGATGGTAAACAAAAACATATAAGCTTTATATCCAGAACCTATACTGAACCATCCATGTCATGTCAGGCCACACAGAATAAATGTGCTGTTCTGAACCAGATGGTTAATTTAACAGCTCATTTCACATGCTGCTGTGTGGACCCATGCACAGACCCGTCTTAATGTAGCGATGACCTCCTCCAGGTTCTCTAGCTCCCGCTGTTGACGCTGAATCTCTTTCTAGAGATAGAAACAGGGCTAGTGTAAGTATCACTGCATAAAGCTAAATATTTAAGTATTTAAAATATTAAAATCCAAGCTTTAACACACTGAGACCAAAAATTAACATTATAATCATGAGTTTACAAAGTATTAAATAGCAATAAATATTAAAATATACGAGTATTAAAATAATTTCAATTTCACTTGTCTATGTGACTGCCCTAGGCTCTTTAAGTAATAAAATTTTAAGCAATGAAATATAATTAAATAAAAAAAGACAAAAAACTGCTTAAATCACTTTTATACAGCAACGCTAATCCAGTATTATTCATTGTATATAATTAGATTTCACAAAACTACAGTGTGTTAATCCATCCAGCTAAATTCCAGTTTACACCTTCAGAGAAGAACTGAGGCTTATTTTATTACTTTAAAAAGTTGATCACAAGCATAGACGCCACTGAGTTCACCTTGGCCTCTTGCAGCTCCATGTCAGCAGTCTCTAGGACCATCTCTTTGTCTTTCTCTAGCTGCTGGGCGAGCTGGTCTATCTCAGTGAGCTCCTGACACAGCTCTTGATTTCGAGCGCTCAGATCAGCCACCTCACTGGACACGGTCTTCTTCCTCTGCTGCAGTCCATCAATTCTCTGTTCAAGGGATCTGTTGGTCTCCTGCAGATACTCTATCTGAGAGAGGAAACTATTTGTTATTATAGGGTTATCACAGGGTTAGCATCTACCTGGAGATAAACACCTATAAACGCATAAAGCAAACAGAAAGAGTCTCAGTCAGATAATCTACCAGACAAGATGAAGTAAATGTAATTATTAGAGGAATATCCATTTACCTGCAGGTTCAGATGAGCAATAAGTTTTTCATTACTGATGTTTTGAGCCTCTAGAGAGATGACATCATTTGGTCGACCACCATCCAGAGCTCGATTCAGACGCTCAATCTCTTTATCTCGCTCTTCCACCTGTACACACAGCATGACAAAAATTTCAAAAAGGGTGCATGTTATGAATGAAAGACATTAACACTGTTCAAATTTAATAAATAACTGAGACAGTATTATTTTAGTAATAACTTTGACAGTTCTGAATACCCAACATGTGGTCTCCTGAAGGATGAGACCACAAAGAAAGAGTATTAAACAAGTCTAAGGAGGACTCTTATTTCCACTTTAACAGCTATAATCATGCTCTCATTCTCACCAGACAATGAGGTAGCAGCTCGTGTAAAACTATTTGTTTCCTGAAATATTAAAATAGCACCTCAGAATAAGTAATCAAACTATATACATAAGTAAATTAGATACGTTTAAGTGTGTGCATGCTTACCTGAGTGTTTAGATGTTTGATTCCTGCCTGCCCTCTCTCCAGGTCAAGCTTCAGCTGTGCCACTTCTTTTTGAAGCTCCTGAATCCTAGCACAAAGAGTCATAACTTTTTTTATTATTATAAAAGCTGTAAAAGTTATTTAAATAATTGTATTTATATTTATAAACACTGTTTTTATAATAACACAATTATTAAAG
>JAFVLL020043161.1:0-27342 GCA_021397915.2 Tor tambroides
GAGCCGCTCAAGGAAGCCGCCGCCCCTCGCGCCCCGGACCGAAGAGGGGAGCGCGTGCGGCCACCGGACTCCGCCCCTTCTCTGGACCCTTCCTCGCGTCATGACCACTGCCCTTCCTTCACAAGCCCCGAGCACGGCGAGGACACCAGATCCCCTGTTTATTTTGGACACTTTTTACCCCCTTTGGACACTATTTTTGATATTTCTGTTGAATAAAAGCCTCTCCGAGGCCTGACGCCACACCCACTGTGTCTGTCGTTTGCTCTGTCCCGCCACTATATATATATATGCATATATATAAATAAATAAGAATAGAGTAACTTAAAAATCTGTCCAAATTTGTACAATTTATGTAAATAATAAATTTTGGTTTGTTTCTCCCAAAAAAAATATTATTTGGCAGTTTTATAGTACATTTATTTATTTATTTGTAGCTTGTCAGATATGGTCACTAAGTTGTCTACATTTTTTCCCCATAATTGTTTTAAATTCAAGAGAAACTAGTATTTATCATAGCTTTACTTGGGTGACACCACTGAAGACTGAACACTCTTAACACGTTTGTCTCTTCACCCACCCTCAGCTAAACATCCAATACATTAATATGTTTGCAGTGCTCTGACAAGGCATTTGACCCCTGTGACCTCTATGACACTAGCAGATGATATAATGAGATTTACGAGCCGCAGAAGAACATCTCACCTCCCTGATGAAATCCTCAATTCTGAGAACCAAATGTCAACAACCTATCAGAGAGAGATGAAAACCATTTTTAAAAATGATTTATGTGCACCCATCACAATAAAGGAAACTGATTTAAAAAAAGTTATTTTATTCGTATTTGTGCAAATTTGTGAGATAACATTTGAAATAGAAATCTTTTGTAACATTATAAATGTCTTTACTGTCTCTTGTGATCAATTTAATGCATCCTTGCTGAATAAAAGCATTCATTTCTTTAAAAAAAAAAAAAAATCACTGTTCCGATAGCATACATCAAACAGTGTAAGAAGCTTTCAGACCGTGTCGTTTTAATTACTTTTTGATGAAGTGGTGGCTAATATCAGGTTATCACAGTAACTGTGAAAATATGGTAATTTGGCAGAAACTAAATATCATGGTCATTTTTCGTGAGGGAGACCATAACATACTCTATGCATGACTTAAAGAGTTAATTCATCTAATATGAAAATGATGTTATTATTTACTCACCCTTATATTGTTCCAAACCTGCATGAATTTCTTACCTTAATATGAGAAGAAAAAAAAAACACTGGTATCTTCTATATGACAAAAAAAACAAAAAGAAACAAAAAAACAAACAAACAGTGTCCAGGAGCTGTCAAGCTCTAAAAAAGTAGCCCAAATAGCTATGTTACAAGTCTTTTGATAGCTTTGTGTGAAGAAAAGACAGAAATTTAAGTCCTTCCATAATGATAATCACAGGTGGAGGTCTCCATACATCTCAAATGTCAAAGATGTGCATAGTTGACATCAATGCCATTGGTTTATATGGCCAAATATGTGTAGCTTGAATGGGTGTATACTGTAACTTCATATGGACCACTTGTATTGTAGTTTTACAATGATCCTTTTTCTGCAGCTTGATAGCCTAAATGAGTATCATGAACACAGAAGAATGAACATCATACGGGTTTGAAACAACATGAGGGTGAGTAAATAATGACAGGATTTTAATTTTTGAGTGAACAATCACTTTAAAACTTTACTCAACTTTTCATTACTCCAAAAAAAAGAGTGACAAGCCAAAAAGTTCCAGATCAGCATTACCTGCCGTCATCAGAGCTTCTGCGAACTTTAACCATCGAAAGCAGGCATATTTAAAACTACAAAGTTATAAGATTAGACGGAATAATTGAAAAGCAGAAGAGCTAAAGACAGTAACAGTCTTTATACGAAGTGTCTCTTGGTAAGCTGGAGCTGATGGATGGGGGGTTGATGTGCTGGCAGCTCAGTGACAGAATATTTCTCCAGTGAGGAGGAAGAGAGCAGGTCTGTGGCATGCTGGGTCTTTGTAGCAGGGTGAGTGAGTAATGGAAGGAGCCGAGGGAGGCGGTAGGAGCCTCTTTCATTCTCTCCTGACGCTCAGACACTCGACCCCGGTGTGAACTTTCTCATCGAGAGAGGAAGAGGGGATGAGATGGAGAGGCTGGCGTAAATCTGTCTGCTCGGCTTCTCAGAAGAGCTCTGTGCTGGAATAAATGTGGGTAATAAGAGGTTTGATATTATTACCCATAGCGCAGTTGCTACATGCCACCTGAGCCCCGGAGTCAAGCTAAAGGAGAGTATAGGGAAGTGCCATTAAGTCGAGTGATGGACGCCTCTGTGTACTGATGCTGCCTGCTTTGCATGAAGACATAAAACAAAATGTTTCTCTCTCCAGAGACGTAAAGGAAACCAGAAACAGTGGAACCAAATCAGAAATGTGTAACATCACAAAGTCTTGAACTACTTATGACATTCATTAGCCAAGTCACTGTCTATATTAATCAACATAAAGTAATGTCAGTATGAAATTGTCTTATGGTTCTAATTTGTCGCTTTAAGAAAAAAATGACTGAAAGAGGAATGCGTTTCTGAGGACAAACTAATACAGGACTCAATGTTCCCCCATAAATAATAGTCCTCTTACATCACAATGTCACACACAGCAGTATGACCTAATCTAGCAAATATTCATCAGCAGGAAATAATGTAAGCAGGGCGTGATCTTAACCATCAGGATTAGATTGGATCATTAACGTTAGCTTTTATATTTTTGTTAGTATTTTGCCCTGCTCACAGAACCTTGTACTGGAACAAATTAGTTCTTGATTAATTTTTTATTAGTCTTTTTAAAATTGCTTTTCAGGGGAAAAAATATGTTAAAATCCTTTTAAAAATTGTGTGTGTGTGTTTTAAAGGATTTTTTAAAGGATACACTGCGAGACAAAATACACTGAAAGATTCCCTCTCTGAAAAACTTAAAAAAAAAAAAAAAAAAAAAGTGTGTGTGTGTGTGTGTGTGTATATACACACACACACACACCTTTTTACAGGATTTTTAAAGAATACACTGCGAGACAAAATACACTGCAAGATTCCCTCTCTGAAAAACTTAACAGTGTTGAGCTATTCTTTTTTAAAATAATTTTTTAGATATTTTAACTGGAATATTAAAATGCACAACCTTATAGAAATTGCCACTGGTTTCTTCTATTTGCAGGTGTGAACCTAATAAAATATTTACTATTAATTATGAAAACAAACATTATTATTATTATTATTTGTAGATTAACATGCTCTGATGAATTATGCACAGTAAGACCTGTAATATTATTTAGGAAAGCAAATAGAGTCCATTTTTTTACACTGACTAAAAGAGGAAATAAAAGCAGAGGGAAGTGTGAGTAAAGTGTCCAGTTTTATAAATTACTGCGACCGTGTTAAAATCACATACTCACTTCTTTCTATGATTCCTGCTTTCATCACACTCTGAAATCTTTCCCTCTTTGCTCTGCCAGCACTTTAATAGCACTGACCTCAGGAGGTGTGCACATCAGCCCAGCACACAAACCGGCATTTAGCCTCAGAGCACAGGAACACTGCCGTAAATATCAGACTGACTTCAGGGAACTGACTGACCGGTGTGCAGCAGGTAAATGCAATCAAGACATGACTTCAGCTCTCTGCCCTAGGGCCTTCTTCATAGATTGCACATTTAAAGGGGGAAATGTTTACATGCAGTGCCCCCCTCTGGACCACACTGGTACTAAAAAAGAAATTGATGTACTACCATTAGAGCATTCCCACAATCAGCAATAACAGATTGTGAAAATAAGACAGAAGGAAGGATAGACAGACAGATAGACAGATAGACAGACAGACAGACAGACAGACAGATAGATAGATAGATAGATAGATAGATAGATAGATAGATAGATAGATAGATAGATAGAGCCATGAAAGGTCTGATAGCACAAAGTAATAGTATAAATCAATGTGTGGATCCACAAGTTCAAACAGAAAAGTATGAGTGGAAAAATAAAATGTCCAAACAAAAAATGTCTGCTGAAGTGATGAAACAAACCAAGACAAACCACAGCTCCCACACTGCCACCACAAAATGAGGACAATCGGAAGGACCTCAAGCTGTGGACAGGAACTTATGACGGCCACTGACACCACAAAATGCCTTCATCTGAGACAAAACATGCAATAACTCGCTCTTGCTTTGAAACCACTCTCTTTTTCTGTTGACGTCAAATAGACAAACAGCTCTTTGGGCGTTGCTTAATGAAATACACATAATGCTCTTGGCCATTTTAGATGTTATATCGAAAAGCTTTTGTGAGAGTGCAGGGTTCACCACATTAGCTGGTTGGGAAGTACAGAGAGATCCTTGTTTTTTTTGCTGCTGTTTGGAGTTTTGGATTCCAAGCTAGAATGTACTCCAAGAGGCAACGGCCAAAATCATCAACCAGTCAACACCCATAATGACATTCTTTCTGGGATGATGTGAAAATGTGAATTAATGAAGCAATGAAAACTAGGAGAACAAACACATTAGGCGAGATGGAGTCTGCCAAAGAAACAGAGTTCTGGACACACTGGTCGAGACTGTTTATGGCCCTGAATGAGACTTAGAATGGGTCTAAATTATTGTGCAATTATTGCAACAATGCCAAGTTTGGGAAGAGATGCTTTCACCGCCAAATCAACAATTACATATAGTTCTTTTCACTTGAGAGTCTGAAAATACTCCATTAGTCTTGTTGTTTAGCTGTGTGAGAACTATTTGTGTTATTTTTGCAATCATTAAAAAAAGCACATGAGCTGTTGTTATGGATGATTGATATTAGTTACCGGATACAAATAAATATTGTGCCATACATATTAACAAAACTAAAAATTTAATTAAAAACCATTACATGAATACATGTGACTTCCTTCAATACTGTTTAAATAGCATGCCAGGATGCACCTTATAAAGTTAGTTAAGAGAATGATCAGAGCTCAAATACAAGACCTGATTTGTTTAACATTTTTAGTCACAAGATAATTCACATTTTTAAAAGGTGGAAAACACATACGAGTTCAAAGAGTGTCAAAATCACTCACATTTAACGTAGTAAACACTGTATAACAGCGGAAAAGGTTTCAGAAAGAGCTCACTGAGTTCTCATAGAGCTCCTGTAATGTGAATATGAGTGGAGAAATGACAAAATAAGGGTGAAAAGTCAAAGGCAATGCTTCCAGTCGTGCTGTGATTGGTTCATTTACCTGTCAATGCACAAAAGCACATCTATCATGTTCACAACAAGTCTGCAAATTGGCCTGAATGGGTGAAACTGGTAGAAAAAGAGAGACTAATTACAGAGTAAACAACTCACCCACTCAAATGGGTGCTCATACGGAACTGGAGCACAAATTTACATTGGACAAGAAAACACAACTTTGCCTCCTTGTTTGTGAATTCTGTTGTACTCTACTGATTTTCTACTTTACAACAAAAATTACTGATCAGATTGAAAACTGAAGCAGACTACCATCAAACAGTGAAGCCTAATGGCCCGGTTTCACAGACAGGGCTTAGACTAAGCCAGGATTAGGCCATAGTTCAATTAAGACTTTTAAATATTTTTTATAAACATGCTTAGAAAAAACATTACTGCTGTGCATCTTGAGACAAAACAAAGGCACTGATATATTTTCAGTGCGAGTTTATTTCAGTTGAAACAGCTAAGACTTACATTTTAGTCTAGGACTAGGCTTAAGCCTTGTCTGTGAAACCGGGGGATAGCGTATTAACATACCACTTCAACTTACAAGTGTTGACAGAGTACCAGGTAATGTGCATCCAACTTGCCTCGTAATCTCTGAGACAGGACTTCAATCACTGAGCTACACGGGGCCTAGCAGTTTACTGATGCTCCTGGGTATTTGCCGCTTGTAAGCGGGCCACCACTCTTACAACATCTGGACGTCCCCTGGAAGGAGAGAGAGGCCCTCGGTCACCAGACACCATTAACATCAAGCTCCCTGAATCCCAGCAGTCACGCCGCATTTCCTGAAGCAACAGTCAACTAGCTCATGAATCTCTTCCCAGACTAAAAACCAGCAGTTTTAACCAGCACCAGCAGAAAGAGCCTAGGGGGTTTCACACGTTCCATCTCTGTTTATGTGGACCAGAGTCAAATATCTGCTTTTCATTTATCTCTAGGAATTACACAATCCCTGGGAAGACAAGGCAGTTTTAGTGGAAGCGCTTGTGTGAGATTTAAAAATAGATAAACACATTCCATCAGTTATTTAATTAAAAGAAGACTCTTTCATAATTTATTTTGGCTCTTTATCATATAATGAATATAGGCTAAAAAAGAAAAAGAAAAAAAAAGTATCAAACGGTTCATGCAACTTCATTTTCACTGCATGATAAAGAGCAGCTCAGACATTCTGTAAAATATCACTTTTTGTGTTCCACTGAGAAAGAAAAGTTCCTCACAGGTTGAGTAAATGATGACAGAGTTTTCATTTATGTGTAAAGTAACTCTCTGAGAAACAAGCAAACAGCTGGTTAATTTCCAGCACATAAAGCTGATAAAATGAAATTTGGCACTGGCTTCAAAAATGCATTAAGACTCAAACTAATCTCATGTTCAATACACTCACGGCCACAATTGTTTTCCCCAAGCTGCAGGAATTGTTTCCTCCATTTTTGCAATTATCTCAATTACAGAGAAGAACAACAGTACTAAACTAACGGCTGGTAAAGAAAAGACCAGCAACATGTTGTTCTAATTTGTTTTGCCCTTGAAGTAATTTACTTTCGGGTTCAGTTCCAATAACAATCTCTTGAACTTGTAGGATCTCACATGTAGCACATTTCTGGTTTGACCCAATTTCAATCTAGTTTATTCTACATGTTCGGAAGACCTTAATCATACGCAAGACAGATGTTCTCAAAGGGTTTTATCCCCTGATAATCAAGATTTCTATGTAGCAACTATGCAATTTGTTTATGGATGGTCTTAAAACTCTTTATGCCTCAAATATCAAAAAGGTGTAAGAACATCAAGCCACTCACTTGTTTTTGGCATATTTACTCATTTGGGCTAGTATAAAGCCTTAAAGTTATAGTTCACCCAAAAATTTGGTCATCATTTACTCACCCTCATGTCACTCCAAACCTGTATGACTTATCTTCTTCTGCAGAACACAAAAGAAGATTATTTTGTATAAAAAAATGACATTACATATAAAGTTATTTTATTCCAGCTAATTTTACTCTAGATATTACTGCAAAGCAGGAAAATTGGCATTATAATGTCAGACTCAATTCAAATTTAAAAGGGAAGTCTGAAATACACTAGAGTCTCCACTAGAGTCAGCGAATGAAGTTGTAAGAATAATGTGAGGTTACCCAAAATGTGAGGTTATCCTGCTGATCAACAATATCAAATATAGTTTGGCTTACCAAAGTGTAGACACAACTGTTAGTGCCGCACATGGACTCTCGTATAACCCTGAGTACTAAATTTAATACTGTCTAGACTGGACTCCTCAAGAATCTCAGCACTTTCTGGCATGCTGTCTACTGTCCTTCAGTCTAATCTAAAACCGGAGGGTCTATCATCATCACGCCAGCAGGCACACACACACACACACACAAACACACACACGCTCTCAAATAAGCAGCACTATTACATTAAGATAAGGTGTGATGTTACTTCAAACAGGAAATACATCAAAGAGGTTCATAAGTGGTCCACTTCTGTCTACAGGGGTCTTCTCCCTGGGGCAACCGGGGCAGGTTATGCTGAACATGAGCACTCTAAATTATGATCTATAAAATGGGCCATGAGTAGTATTTATAACCCTTGGATAGTGGATGAGGCTGCATTTTTCAGACGAGTAAAAACAATTTCACTGCAGCCATCACAATATTTTCAAATATCTGCGCTCAGCTGCTGATATGCATCCTGCAGAACATCTCGGCCGCATTGCTCAGTTAATTAATTGGACTTTGGCTTTTCTCTTTTGCTTTGGTATGTTAATGAACGTCTAGCACAATGGACTCCGTGCCATCAAAGAGCCACAGATAAAATATGCCAAACACCTGCTTGTTCCAACAGCTCCACCGTCTCTGCCAGGGTCTGCATTAAACCCCCGCAATAAACAGAGAGGATGCTTCACTGCCATTGGCAGTAAGTCACGATTTAAGAACTGAGATTCAAATTGCTGAATATCAATTGCATTCAGATTAACAACAAGTCCACAAACCTTGAGAATAACATGAGAACTGACAAACTTGAGATTTTATATAAAAGGTATATTAATACACACACACACACACACACACACATATTTATATATATATATATATATATAGAAAGTAAATACATTTTATTTATATACATTTTATCAAATAAAAAGTATTTGTATATAACAAAACATATAGTTAATATATAAAATATGCATAGATTTTTATATAAATATATATATTATAAAAATCTATTTTTATTTTATTTTATTATTTATTTAATTTCTTTCTTTTTTTGTAAATAGCTGTACTCCTGTTTACATAATATATACTTGAAAAGGGGAGGGTTGATCCTAAAACAGCAAGGTTTGCTTTATAAAAAGTTCATTGCTGACAGAAATAATATACAATTGATATATAAAATATATTAATAGATTTTTATATAAATAAATAATATACACAAATATATATTATTAAAAATATATACATAAATTATAATATAAATAGATTTTTTGTGAAAAGGAGGCGTATGTGCATATATACACTTCATATAAATGAATCGTCTATAAATAATAAAACTTTTTAAATGAATGGGAAAAGACTATAGACTATTTTTAACATTTGGCAATATTAACTTTAAATATCATATTTTAAATAAGGAATATGTCTTATCTTAAATTGCATTTCTTTAGTTCCAATTAGTCAGAAAACTACATTTTGGTCCAGCTAATGCAAATTCAAAAGTACACATTAGTCAGATTGCCTCTTGACCAGCCTTGGCTGGATTATGGTCCAAATTTAACAGCCTTTGTCTAATAAGAGTGTTCAAGCAGAGATGAAAAAGAGCACAGATGCTGATATTCAAAAATAATTGCTGCTACTGACAGCACAGAACTGACTGTACTCTGTATCAATGAGTGCCTGCAAAGTACGAGACCTTTTGTCAAAAACAGGTCCTCTTATACCTGTACTTGTGTCATAACACCCGGTTTCCCGGTACCATCTACACAACAAGTTCAGCAAGAAACACAGGGCAAATCCCAGAATGCTCAAGGCCAGGGCAAGCCTATATTTAACTTTGCACAAGAAAAGTCTTGTCTGTGATTTCGGAGCGCTGTCCTTTACTCAGCTGTTGTCAGAGGTTGCCAGGAGACGGGATCAATAGAGACACTATATCAGCCATCTCTGAAGCACCACAGTGTTTATAGTTCAAAGCCAGGCTTGGAATACCCTTACTTTGGAGTAAAGCAACATCCTGACAAAAAAGGGGAGGTACAATGAGGGAGATAAAAAGTATGGAGAGAAAGAGAGAGAGGCAAAGGGAATAACAGCAGAAAAATGGAAAACAGAATAGGGACAGGAACCATTTGTTCATCAGCCGCTGCTAAAACAGCAAGGCCTGCATCATAAAAACTTAATTGCTGACAGAGCTAATATACACCCTCGGATTAAGAGTTCTGCCGGCCAAAGAATAATTCCCATGTTTCCACACAAGTTTACGGGCTGTTTAATGCTTTTTCTCCAGCACATTTCAAAGTGCAGGAATGTGACTCCATAAGATGACTTAACACTATGTTATACGTTCAGAATGACAGCTGGAAGCCATATTTCACATGTCATTTTCATTAAATAAAGCATTAATAACAATTTATTGCACAAATTGTTATGTTTTCTGAAAATGCAAAGCAAATGGTTTGATCTGTAAGCTGTAAAAAAGTCATAAATAAAACAAAGATCATTGGAAAATACTATTCAGTCTTCCTACTCTAAAATTTCATGTTTAATTTAGTATGTTACTTGTCATTTTGTTGTAACTGTGAAATTTACTAGCAATTTCTGAGTGAAATGACACAAGATTTTATATAAAAAGTATATGAAGAAAGTGTGTGTGTATATATATATATATATATATATATATTTGGTGAAAAGGAGGCGTACATGCATGTAAATATATCTACAAATAATATACTTTTTATTTGAATGCGAAAAGACCAAAATCTGTTTAACTATTTGTCAATGTTTAAACTATCCTATTTTAAATATGGAATAAAATGTGACCTCAGTCTTATCTTAAATTATATAAAAGTATATTTTAAAAACTTGTTAGGTGGGATTAATCATGATTAATTTCAGATAAAAATGTGCGATTAATTATTTTTTTTAAATTGATTGACAGCACTAATATGAATCCTATTTTTAGTAGCTGTAATTAAAAAGGGAATAAAAATGTGAAACAGAAAAGAAACAGGATCATTTGTTCATCAGCCGAACCCAAAACAGCAAGGCTTGCATCATAAAAAGCTAAAAGTTAATTGATGTTATAAAATTGTTTCTCCACATTTTTTTGTCATGATAGTGCCAAAAGATCATAGCGTGCCCCATTTTATGATTCTGACTACTCCCTGACAGCCTATGCGAGATTACATAACCAAAAGGTGGACTTAAAAGATGGCTTAGTGCACCATTTGGGACGGGGCCTCGGATGTCCCATACTTCCTGTGTGAGCCTGAAGCATACAGCATGCTGTTTAAAAGAAAGCGGGCCCTACATCTCATCTTTCTGGAGCCCAAAAACAGCTCCTTCTCACCTTGGTTGCCCCCAGGGGACGTCTTAGAAATAGGCCAGTTTCTGAAGCAGGTCACCCCGTCCTGCGAAGAGAATAATCAGAAACAGAGAGGACGACACGCAAGCTGAAGGACTCAAGGATGTGTCCGGCACTATCTCAGCTCCTAACTGAGAAATACAAACAAAACCGGCCTGTTACATCCATCTGTGTGCTGTTTGGCCTCCACACGGCGGTGGAGATTACCACAAGAATTCTAACGCGGTGCTCAGGCCTGCCACATTGTGCGCAAGCTGACCCTCCCACTTTTGGAAAGAAAGGAGAATGAAAGAGGGGGAAGAAAAGGAGAACAAGAGGGACAGTGGTTACTTTTTTCCATTTTCATGAGCATTTAGGGGCCTAGTAATGGCATTCTCTCTCTCTCATTCTGCACCACCACCTTTTGGAGAAACGAGCCCCCTTTGGAGAGCCGAATTCCTCTGGAATGTCAGCCAATCAGAACGCAGGCTCTAGGGAGTGTGTTATGGGAAGGCCTGCCTCGGCTCTGACTCTTTAATCTCCCAGTAATGTGAAGAAGCGGTACACAATACGCAGTGCTTTTGAAATGGCTTTGGATGCTATTATATACAGTATAATTAAGCAGTCTGTAACGTTTTTTTTTTATTTTTTTTTAACTCTAGTCGTTTAGTTTTATTATGTTTGTAGCTGAAGATTCTGTAGATCTGCTTTACAGATGAAAATGAATTTGTTTATAACCGATGAATTTTGCAATATTAACAGTTGTTTTCTTGTTCATTACTGTGAAGCTGCTTTGACATAAATTGTATCCAGTGCTACATAAATAAATTTGACTTGACTTTAATGACAATTTGAAAGGTGTTATTTCTGTGCTACAGTATTGCAAAAATTATGATTTAAAAAAAAAGAAAAAAAAAAGGGGTTTTTGCAACACTTTCCTTATCTGTCATTGATCAACCAAACAAACAGTCCCGCCTCAAACTCACACAATTGGTTAAAAAAAAAAAAAAAAGCACATAGTGTTTACACTCCGGCAAACCAGCAAATTAAGCTTAAAAAAAAAAAATATATAT
The DNA here is from genome assembly GCA_021397915.2 of Tor tambroides. Taxonomy (NCBI): domain Eukaryota; kingdom Metazoa; phylum Chordata; class Actinopteri; order Cypriniformes; family Cyprinidae; genus Tor; species Tor tambroides. Next base: position 11,918 of record JAFVLL020043161.1, read on the forward strand.
ATATATATATATATATATATATATATTAATTGCAAGCTCAATTAAACATTTTATTTTATTTGTTTAGAATATATTGGCTTATTTGACTGATACTAAAAAAAATATTAAATAGTAGGGGTGGGTGATATGACCAAAATCTTATATCACGATATGATATAAGATATCGTGTAACGATATAATATATATGTTATGATATCAAAATTTTTGATACCATAGAAATTTCATAATTCTTGTCACCAGTGTCAATGTCACAAAAAACTAGCCTAAACGGAAAAAAAAACTCAACCTCACTGAAGACAAGTAAACAGTCAGTGATTAAATAAAAATAAGAAACAAATTACAAATCATAGGACAAAAAAAACTACAGCAGAACAAATAAGAAATGCTACATTGTATAAATCAATCAAATGAATAAATACTGCACATTCTTCACTGTGTAAATTAAAGATATATGTCTTCTTATTAAAGTTACAAAATTGATTTAGTCAAGAGCAGTGAGTGATTTTCTCTCTTTTGCTGTTTGATTAACATGAATGACAGACAGCAGGAATATTAGACTGCTGTCACTTTAAGAGCTGCCTGGATCCAATATACTGTTACACATTTTCTTTCTCAGCTGTTTACTTTCACTTAAGACCTGAATTACTGTGTTTATGAGGATACTTGCAAAGACGGGCATTTTTACACATAAAAGTGTGTGTATTTAACCATTCAAGGCCTATAAAGCAGCAAAAATAATACATGCAAACAACAAGTTTTCGTGAACACGTAACACGTCACCACCAGACGATAGTCAAAAATCTCTACCGGTTGCAAAATTTCTACTAATCATGTCTACCGGTATATCGCCCACTCTTATTAAGAAGTCGCATTTACTGGCCAATACAATCTTGACTGCTGATGTGTGCATCACTGCTAGGTTTCATTATAACTGTAAATCCATTTTTTGTTGGTGTTTACAAACTGAGGGATCATTAAACATTTGCTATGGTAATCTGGATGCCAGAGATGATGTCGATACACACACACACTGTAACTTGTAAATAACCTGGAATATTCACTCAAAAACAAAAACAAATGACAAAATTAATGTCTGTCATGCTAATCCATGCATCAAATGAAAAACTTAAAAATCAGGCACCCAGAGTTTGCTGATTGTGCAAAAAAAGAGCCAGTGACATCTGTTTCAAAGCGAAACAAGTAAAAACACATTAATCTAATGTGCAGAAAGGGGGATGGGTAAAACAATGTTACCACGGCGATAAAAGCTCTGGCCACTGGACATCCTAGCAACAGTTACAACGCTTCAGCAATCTGTGGTTCAGTGAAGATAAAAAGCTCAGCTCACAATGTGCATCTGCTTTACTTCATGCCACCTAAAACCCACTCTCAAGGGTTCATATCGCACTACAGCAATAAAGGACATCAAATTAGCAGTGTTTGAAAGCCGTCTGGACGCTCAGACATATGATGTGCGTCGCACAGGATAGACTGGTCATACACGGCACATATACGGTAACATTTGCTCTTTTAGCTGTTAGTATCATTGTGAGCAAACTAAATAAAAAAGTAATGCTACTACCTCAAAGGAATAGTTCACCCAAAAATGAACATTTTGTCATCATTTACTCACCCTCATGTCGCTGCAAACCTGTATGAGTTTCTTTCTTATGTTAAAAATAAAAGAAGATATTTTGAAGCATTCTGGTAATCAAACAGTTGATGGTCCCCATTGACTCCCATAGTATTTCTTTCTGTACTATGGAAGTCAATGGGGACCAACAACTGTTTAGGTCTTCAAAATTCTTCAAAATATCTTCTTTTGTGTTCAGCATAAGAAAGAAACTTACACAGGTTTGGAGCAACATGAGGGGAGTGAATGATGGCAAATATTTTATTTTTGAGTGAACTATTCCTTTAAAAGTCAACAAGAAACAACATCCCAAACCCATCCCAAACAAGCATTTAATTTATTACAATTCAAAGTTTGGGGTCAGTGCGGTTTTGATTTGGATAAAAGCATCTGCTAAATGACTAAATGTAAATGTCTCATGCTCACCAAGTCTACATTTACTTGATCAAAAATACAGTAATAACAGTAAAATTGTGCAATATTATTATGATTTAAAATTGCTGTTTGCTTCTTCAGTTTATTTTAAAATGTAATTTATTTCTATGATGCAAAGCTGAGTTTTCAGCATTACTCAAGTCTTCAGTGTCATATGATCCTTCAGAAATCATTCTGATTTGATGCTCAAGGAACATTTCTTATTATAAATGCTGAGAAAAGTTTTGATGCTTAATATTTTTTGTGGAAACAAAAAATATTCTTTGATGAATAGAAAATTCTTTGATGAATAGAAAGTCTTTACTGTAAATTTTGATCAATTTAATGCATCTTAAAAATACATTAATTTAAAAATACAAAAATTATACTGATACACACACACACACACACAATCCTTGTGGCCATTATCCATTAGTTAAAGTGCTACAACTCTGTTGTCAAATTGAAAACAAAAGGTAATTTCTCAATAGAATAGCTGAACTTTTGTGCAGTTACTTGAACATGATGAATAGCTCATTCCTAAATTCAAAGTAGCTTTCCCAACAACGACTGAGATCATAAAATGAGCTCAACAAACAGACAAGTGACTTGACGTACGGTTCTAGTCTAAACATCCTACTACAACGATATAGAGAGCTGGGATTTGGACAGCTGCTGTTACCGACACAAAGGCACTTGTGTCAAGCTTGTGAGGTCAGAAAATCGGTTGGATGTATGACAACCAGCTGGGCCAAATTCATATTCAAAGGAATTCTGACTTCAAATGCAATATGCCTGCATGGATTTATGATGGCTCACATGTCAAAGACTCTTAACATCTGGAATAAACAAAGAAAAGACTCATTATGGTTTATGAAATGGTGCTAAGTATGGACAGTGGAAGAGTTGTATGCAGTACATCTCTAATGACAAGACAAAAACATCACAAAAGTATCTCTGCAAATCACTATCAATGACCTTATCATCCAGGTCCAGGATTTAGAGCCTGTTCCGCCCACACTACTCCTGATTCTGACACATTTTTACAGCTGCCCTTTTCCAAAATGTCCTTTGTTTTAATGGGAGCCATTCAGGATTTGGTAAAGGTCAACTCTGTGTCACTTGAACTTTCATTGAGAGTAGAATGTAAACCACGGCTGTAACCATCATAAACATGGAGGGACACATGTCTCACCCCTATATCCAGATTAGTGGTTGACCAATATGGGTTGTTCAATGGTTCCTTCGAAAATTATTACATTTGATCGCGTCAATTCTGGTGGCGGTGACATTCTTGGTATAAAACACTAGTGATCATGTTATTTTAATAGCTTGTACTATAAAACATGCTGAACATGTGAGCTAAAAAACATGAATTTGTCAAGAAAAATTAGATCTTAGTTCTTAAAAACACTTATTGATGGCATAAGATATCTAGAGAGGCAGATAACATCTTTAACTCTGTTAAGTTCATAGCTGGATGTCTAATCCCCTTTCAAAAGCTGGTATTAAGCCATTACAGTGTATCTTAAAGTGATTTGCCCTACTATAAAACAGGCATCCACTGTACTCCTAAAATATAGCCTCAGTGCTATGAGAGCGTTCCATTGTTTCATCTTCCCTCCCGATAAATCTCAATAATAATTAATTCTTTTAATACTATGCAATTAGGGGAGTGCTTTTCCCCAGTCTATGGACTGAATAAAGACTCCAGTTGACTACCCTCTATTATCAATTATGACTAAACTGGGATTTCCCACAACTGATAAAAAAAAGCCTGAACATCCAGCTTACCCAAGGCGTAACTGTGAAATTTTAAGGGATATTTTTAAGCTAGCCTGGAGTAACGCATTTTAATGAAAACAGATTTAGAGTAGATCCGTGATTTACTGTCGCTGTTCATTGGTACATAAAAGGAGTCAAATTCAACACATTGTAGCCTTTCATACTTCCAAATTTGAATTTATACTCAACCATTTTCATTTCTCTTTCTGACATTTACAATTAAATAGACTGTTTTAACTTCTTTTGAACTTTCTATTCATCAAAGAATCCAGAATAAATATTAATCATTGATGATAATAATAATAAATGTTTCTTAAGTCCCAAATCAGCATGTTAGAATGATTTCTGAAGGATCACGTGACACTGAAGGCTGGAGTAATGATGCTGAAAATTCAGCTTTGCCATCATAGAAATAAAGTACATTCTAAAATATATAATATTGTTATTTTTATTGAAATAATATTTCACAATAATACTGTTCTTTATGCATTTTGATCAAATAAATGGAGACTAGGTGCATATAAGAGATTTATTTCAAAAACATTTTTAAAAAATCTTACCCAGCCCAAACTTTTGAACAGTAATGTAAAAGTCTTAAAAGGGCCCAAAATAATACACTAACTGCAGTTTAAAGCTTAAGTGTGTAATTTCTGCACACCGCTGTTATTACCAAACAGGTTTCGCAGTCATGTCCCTATTCGCCATTTTTCAGTGTCAATGTTGCTCTATCGAGCTTGGGCTGCATTTCCCAAAAGCATAGAAAGATTAATTAGACCATAGAAACTATGGCACCAATGGTTTCAAAGATCTACTTAGGTTTATGATTCTTTTGGGAACACAGCCCTGGTCAGGTCATTCTAAAAAAACTCAACAATGTTTTACTAGCACCTCAATGAGAGTTTACACTTTTCAGGTGAGTTATACTACAAGTAATTTAAGTAGTTTAAGTCTCTGCAAATTAAGATGAGACAGGAGAAAACTTTTTAAAGAATAACACAAGGTTACCATAAGTAATCAGACATATGCCATAAATAACACAGCCCTGCACTGAAACAGTGTGTTTGTTACAGCAGAAATGTTTATTACTGAGTACATCACTCACATTGTGTGTTTGGAACACAGCCAGTCCTCACGCCAGCAAATGAAATGGATAAAAGACCAAAACAGAATGCTGCCAAACATATTTCACGAACAAAAGCAGGACAATCTGATGCTTTGGCGTAACAATGGCGAGACAGTCATCAGCGACACTGAACAAATGAAACAACAACAGGCCTAAATATTACATAAAACCCAGGATGGGGCATCAGGAACAAGATTGAGTAAATTATAAATGTTTGTCCTAAGGAGATTATGTCCATCTTGATATGCCACAAAGATTGTCACCATTCAGAGCCATGTCTGGGATGTTTAATCCTCAGCAAAGTTACAAGCAGAATTGCTCTGAGCCCAACAAATATTTGCTGGAAGATTTTTTTAACCACATATTCCTAACCAAAGTGAAGCAACAAACAGAAAACATCCATCCCACTAAATGTTTCAGATGTTTCCTTGGCTTTTCATTGTACTGGAGGTTTTTTCAAAATAGAATGAGCGAATAAATGTACTGTAAGTCAAACCATAAGGAGCAGATATAAATAATCGGATCTCTCGTAGCAAAAGAGCTCATTTAATTAATTATTCACTGACTCAATACATTTTAAATTTGTGTTGAAATGCAAAACTCTCACATGGGTTATGCTGATGAATATCTGAACAATTCTGTTTGATTCCCGATTCCTGGTGAAAATTAAAGCGATGAACACAGCAGAGCATTTTCATGTCATTACCAACAAAATACTTCTTAAATAGCCTATATAAACCATGAATGAAACTAAAAAAAATGTCATACAGTGAGCTTGGCCACTATGCAACTCAAATGTAGCCCTAAAATGGCAGCAGAACTTTTAAACATCATCATTCAAAACACTGAAGAAAAGTCAATTTTTTTTCTTTACCTGGACTGGCTATGATCATCTGGTGGAATAGCTAATTATTATTTCATTTTATTCCCTTACCCTTTTTATGACTTCAAAAGCCTCAAACAAGTTGAAACAGTGAAAAACTGTGGTCTGACAAGCTCTGAAAGTTTTATTACAGTTTGCTTTAGGGTCCATGACACAGATCCCTCTAAAGTTCATCTCAGCCCACATGACTGTCACATCAGCATGAACATAGACAGCAATAAATCCTTCAATACAGTGCAATTCGGTCTCATTAGAAAGGCATTAATCAACAAAACTACAACCAGACTGCACAAGTTCATTCCTGAATACAATGGCGTAAATGTTTGAGAATAAAACAGCGTGGCAACATTTTAATACACTTACAACTATTGGAACTCTTTTTAAATTCAATTAAATGTAAAGTAATTAAGCTGAAGGCTGAATTTTGGTTTGTTTTTGATACTAAAAGCATACTCAAATTCTTCTGGTGCACACTAAAAGTTGATGAAGTAAATTTGTAGGGTCTAAGTAATGGTTTTCAGTGCTGTCGGACAGAAAGTGAACCTTTGGCCTGTTGTAGATCAAATTTCTGGTAAGGTTTAATGCATGTCAAGGGTTCAGCCTGCCGCAAGTTGACAGTAGCAACCTGAGCGAACACATCTGTTGATGTAACAGTGTTTTCATCCGTTCATGTCAACACACATGTTCTAAACCCTTCCCTAAGGAGTAAAGACACATTTTAGTGCGTAATTACACACATTCCGTGCAGATCACAGTTGTTCTGTCATTGCAACAAAATACGAAAACCGCAAAAAGCCCTGGCAACCTGCTCTAATCTGTTTCACAGCCTCACATACACAATCTCACATCACTATCTGGCTCTCAACACTTCATGTGCTTTGTTAAAAGTGTATCCAAGTTCTCCTCTTACCATGGTGGCCGTCCAACTCGAGTTTGTTGTCCAACTCCATAACTTCAAAGACAGGCAAAATCAGACATGCTCTCAGTGCCAAGGGAGGGGAAGATAGCAACGGTTCACGGGGAGGGTACACTCTCTCTCTGCCTCGTCACCCGTTTGCCAGAAGAGCGCTGCCTCCCGTGCAGCCTGCCTGCCTGCGCTCCGTTCTGGCTGGAGCGTTGCATCTGGCAGATCTGAGCTGGGCTGAGCCACTTCTCTGGGCCCCACTCACTCCCACACGAGCGCCAGAGCTCTTAAAGACACAGCAGGGATTTTTTTTAATTTTGAACACTTGCTTTTCCTCTCTCCCTCTCTCTCTATGAGAGCATGCCTTTCTACCATCCTCTAGATATATTTTACAGGCAGTGTTATTTAAGTACCATTGAGATACTTTTATCATTTTAAATAATATATTGAATTATTTTTATATTTTCATTTTTATTTCAGTTAACAGATTAGTAGTTGTGTGTGTTTTTTGTCAATTTTATTCTTTTTTAGTTTGCCTATATAGTTTTGATTTTTTTTTATTTTAGTTTTAGTTTGGATAAGTAAATGAAAATGATAAATGTTGCCTCAACAACTAACTGAAATAATGTTTTTGTTTTTTTTTTTTTAATTTCACAATATAGCAATGAGGTGAATATAGGGGACTTAAATATTTTCATTACTTTGGTTATAGATGATGTTCTCATTTTTGTCATGTCTAAAATGAAAAAAAAAATGAAATTATTAAAGAAATATTCAAGATTTGTCTCCATTCTTGCCTTTTTATAATCCAAATCTCAAACAAAACATGATGTGTTAAATGTGTGTCTCTGCGGGGGGGTGTGCAGAGTAAATGCACAGAGACATTTGCTGAGTCAGCAACAAGCTGCCAGTGTCTGACACACGCATTAACACAGCGCTGAGCTGCAACGACACCACGGCTTGCACGAGAATGAGAATCTTAATGAGATATGAAGAGCAGTCAGTGTTAAGATCTACCCATGATCATACACTACAGTTCAATGGTTTGAGGGCAGAAAGTTTTTTTTTTTTAAATGAATACTCTCATTCAGCAAAGTGACATTAAATAATTTTACATTGTTACAAAACATTTCTATTTCAAATAAATGCTATTCTTTTGAATTTTAGTATTAATCAAAGGATCCCAAAAAAAGTATAAGTTTACACAAAAATATTAAGCAGCACAACAATTTTTAACATTGATAAAAACAAGAAATCTCCTTTGCCATCACAGGAATATATTACATTTTGAAATATACTAAAACAGAAAATAGTTTTATAGTAAAACATAATAAAACTTCACTATATTACTGTTTTTACTATATTTTTGATCAATAAATACCACTTTGAGACTTATTTCAACAATATTAAAAAATCTTACCAACCCCAAACTTTTGAACGGTACTAAATGTGACACTCTTACTTTTTATACATTCTTTTTACTTTTACTTTTTTTCAAACCTTAATTTTTAATACTAATTTAAAAAAAGACAGACAGACAGACAGACAGATAGACAGACAGATAGATAGATAGATAGATAGATAGATAGATAGATAGATAGATACTGGCCTATTAATGCAAGAGTTCTCTTTAACCTTTTCACAAAACACACGCTAGCATAATGTGTCTCGTCCCCAAATTCAACGGCATTGTGAACTAGAGTCCCTATTAGGCAATTCTAAACAATAGCTGTCCTGTAACACCATCATAATTATGCCTCCCACTGCAAATTACTGGTTTGCTGCCTGTCCGAGACAAACGGAAAACAGTCTACAGTGCGTTCCATCATGCTCTGTTTCACGGGTCTGTCTATTGGCGTCACATCTGAACTTTAACACAATGAATGCAAGTGGCATTTTGAAGTTCAAATAATGTAAAATCCACTAATATGAATAAAAGAAATAAAATACTGTACATTACGTAACAAGCGGCTAAATCTAAGTCATTTGTCAAAATCACTCATTTGCAACAGTGTACTAAAACTCAGGATAAAGATTCCATTGTAAGGGTAGCGTAGATGAGCAGAAGCTATCAAGCAAATGTTTTCGTCTTCTACTTTGCCAATGACACTTGATTACCTTTAAAGACTATTATCAGAGTTTATTACTCATCAAAGTGTTTCTTCACTTTCCAAAGGAAAAAAAGAACTGCAACAGGTGCATACAAGTATGTGCTCCTGATCCTACTCACTGGCATTTCTGGTTTGGGTACTCTGGTCTTTACGGAGCTGAACTCCCTCAGGAATGCTGGTGCTGTGTCGCAGGAGCCATACAATGCATGATTCAGCACGGCGCTCTCTGAACAGCAATGGACTGATCTAAGAACAGGCCAAAGAAGCACACAGAGTTAGAGTGTTAGCAGTCAAAGACCTATGAGAAAGACTCTAGTATGCTAAAGAAAGCTCATCCTCTCTGCTCTGACCTGTTACTATGAACTTGTTGATATGTGCTGCCCCCTTGAGGTCAAGGGGTACCATAAAATGTAAGGTCATTTTATTCATTCATTTTCAAAGTCTCAATAACTAAAAATACATACATTTTCATAGTTATAATGAAGCCTAGAAGTGATGCATAAAACAGCAGTCACTTTGAATCAGCTAATAAATGTGACTTCTTAATGCTTTCAGTATCAGTCCGAATAATAGGCCAATATATTGAAGCCGATAACCCCATATTACTTCTAAAAGGCTTACCTATTTCTAAACAAATGATATGTTATATATAATGACTATATACAGGTCCTTCTCAAAAAATTAGCATATTGTGATAAAGTTCATTATTTTCTGTAATGTACTGATAAACATTAGACTTTCATATATTTTAGATTCATTACACACAACTGAAGTAGTTCAAGCCTTTTATTGTTTTAATATTGATAATTTTGGCATACAGCTCATGAAAACCCAAAATTCCTACCTCAAAAAATTAACATATTTCATCTGACCAATAAAAGAAAAGTGTTTTTAATACAAAAAAAAAAAAAAAAAGGGTCCAACCTTCAAATAATTATGTTCAGTTACACACTCAATACTTGGTCGGGAATCCTTTTGCAGAAGCCAGCTGCTTCAATGGCGTGGCATGGAGGCAATCAGCCTGTGGCACTGCTGAGGTGTTATGGAGGCCCAGGATGCTTGATAGGCCTTAAGCTCATCCAGAGTGTTGGAGTCTTACGTCTCTCAACTTTCTCTTCACAATATCCCACAGATTCTCTATGGGGTTCAGGTCAGGAGAGTTGGCAGGCCAATTGAGCACAGTAATACCATGGTCAGTAAACCATTTACCAGTGGTTTGGCACTGTGAGCAGGTGCCAGGTCGTGCTGAAAATGAAATCTTCATCTCCACCAAAGCTTTTCAGCAGATGGAAGCATGGAGTGCTCCAAAATCTCCTGATAGCTAGCTGCATTGACCCTGCCCTTGATAAAACAGTGGACCAACACCAGCAGCTGACATGGCACCCCAGACCATCACTGACTGTGGGTACTTGACACTGGACTTCAGGCATTTTGGCATTTCCCTCTCCCCAGTCTTCCTCCAGACTCTGGCACCTTGATTTCTGAATGACATGCAGTGCTTTCATCCGAAAAAAGTACTTTGGGACCACTGAGCCACCCTGGTCAGTGCTGTATCTCTGTAGCTTGGTCAGGCGCTTCTGCCGCTGTTCCGGTTCAAAGTGGCTGACCTGGGGAATCCGGCACCCTGTAGCCCATTTCCTGCACACGCCTGTACAGGTGGCTCTGGATGTTTCTACTCAGACTCAGTCCACTGCTTCCGCCCAGATCCCCAAGGTCTGGAATCGGTCCTTCTCCACAATCTTCCTCAAAGTCCGGTCACCCTCTTCTGTTGTGCAGCGTTTTCTGCCACACTTTTTCCTTCCACAGACTTCCCACTGAGGTGCCTTGATACAGCACTCTGGGAACAGCCTATTCGTTCAGAAATTTCTTTCTGTGTCTTACCCTCTTGCTTGAGAGTGTCAATGATAGCCTTCTGGACAGCAGTCAGGTCGGCAGTCTTACCCATGATTGCGGTTTTGAGTAATGAACCAGGCTGGGAGTTTTTAAAAGCCTCAGGAATCTTTTGCAGGTGTTTAGAGTTAATTAGTTGATTCAGATGATTAAGTTTAATAGCTCGTTTAGAAGACCTTTTCATGATATCACCATTTTTGAGATAGGAATTTTGGGTTTTCATGAGCTGTATGCCAAAATCATCAATATTAAAACAATAAAAGGCTTGAACTACTTCAGTTGTGTGTAATGAATCTAAAATATATGAAAGTCTAATGTTTATTAGTACATTACAGAAAATAATGAACTTTATCACAATATGCTAATTTTTTGAGAAGGACCTGTATTTATACCTCTCTCTTGTCCAGGAGAACTAGTTGACATTCTGCAACCAAGCAAAACTTGACCTGCCATCCAATTGGTTCTGAAAGTGGCTTTCCACAAGATATCCAGTGAACTGATGAACCTTTCATGTCTGTAAAGCAGAAAATGTCTGATAAATGAGAAAAGAAGACGAGGAAGATGAGATAGATCAATTACAATCATGGTAGGACCAAAGAGTGTGAGTCTTAAACAGAAGGCGACCCAGTGGTCATAAATGAATGGACAATCCTTCCTGCTTGGCCTAGATTCAGTTGCATGAGTATTGTTTTGTGTAAAAAGCACAATGTTAGGTGAACTGAATTAGAAAAGCCTTAATTTTCTTTAAGTTAATTTGCTGAGCTTAAAAATAAAATTTAAGAGACTGGCCAGTTGTAGTGTACCTCTGGGGCTGTACTCTCATCCCATGAGATTTGGAACTGTTTATACTTAATTAGGAAAATGATTAAATCATTTAAAGGGCAAGACACTGAGATATGTTTTTCATGTGGTTCAGGAATAAGCAAGACATCTGTTTGTTTGCAATAACACACTAAAAAAACTTGATACCTGATTTACTAATGCTGGTTTCCATCAAGCTATTTAAAATAGTTTTCAGTCAGAATGGTTTTTGTGAATTCTGTCACCAAACTTTTGTTTTGCATAAACAAAAGAACACAAGAAAAACATTATTTCATGCATTCAGATAAGAGTTAATAATGAAGGTATATTTTAGCCAAAATTATGAACAATCAGCTATTAGTTAATAGTTATTTTTCCAAAATGTCAAGCAAATGTAGGGTAAGTTGACATATTTGTTAATATTTCATGTCACGTGTAGATGTACTTAATAAATTGCAGAAATTTACAACATTATTTGATATTTTACCTTTTTTTCCACAGTAACTTCACTATCTACATTTTTCTGAAAAGCTTATAACAAGGTGTTTAATGACCATAAAGTGTAACAACATGCTTACACATGACAAAAAGTCAACAAATGTTTTCAACTATAAATTCAGTGTTCATGTAATAATGTTCTATAACTTTATTTTATAGAGACTTTAAGGCATGTGTACATAGAGGAACTGACTTTTAAAATAAAAGTACCCTAAGAAATACTGACTGAAGTAAAATGTGTGACAGATAGCTGCAGTCGCCCTTTTACAGTATAGGCTACTCACTGTACTCAAAAATCAACCACAGTAAACATACATATGGCAGACAAATTTATTCATAAAAGCCAAACACACTCATAATATACACAAAACTACTTTAGAAAGCTCGTTTCGGTCCAAAAACAATTAATGTACTTACCGGTGACCCTCATCCAGCCCTGGTGCTGACAGCGGGTGATGTACGTTGACATAGTGGCAGGACCGCTAAACATGTTGTCAGCGTGCAATTTTCAGCATGCAGCGTTTCAGGACATTTGCATACCTGATGGACGTTTCATAATGACTAAATGTGGCATCAAAATTAACTGACGATGGTTTGCGCGTGCAGATTGTTGACGCGCGTGCTAGTCACTGAGAGTGAAGGGGACGCAGGGAGACACGTCATGTAATACACTAATTAAATTAACGGATTAAACTCTCTGGCGAAGAAAGCAACTAATCTGTCCACAAACACAAAACTCTCTCTCTTTAAAAAAAGAACTTAGCCTGAAAAACCACAAACGACTCTTTCATTTGGCAGCTCTTTCAATTTAGCAGGTTCGTACCGAATTCTGGAGAACAAATTACACAATGATTATATTAAATCACATGTCACAAAAATGTAGAGATTTTGCCTTTATTCACTTGTTTCCTTTGAAAACGTAACGTATAGGCCTGGCTCATGAATATTAATCGCGTAACGTTACGTTCGTTTAGTAGGCGTACAAGATTGGATGAAAGACAAAGGCAGATTGGGTGGAAGGCTTGGCTCATTAATATTAATTAAGCTATGTTACTGGACGTTCTGGAAAGGTTACCGAAAAACGTCAGCCTCGTGTAATTAATATTTAAAAGTTAACCGTTTGCCACAGGATGTGTAAAAATGCATGACTCTCTGACCATGGCACTGACATACAGGGGTTTATGGATATATTAAAACGTAATTTTTAGGAAATGAAAGTAGATGTTCTTTGCAAGAATTTTTTTTTTTAACCTGTTAAAGGTAATATTTTGAAACACATTTTCTCCTCACTCACATCACATGAGATGAAAATTCCAGTTAATAATGCCTACTGTGCTTCCCCATTTACATTTATATTTGTGTCTGTATTAATTGTGCATTATAAATAATATCAAGACACCTGTGAAAATGTTTGTACAGATACATGAGACACAATTATTGCTGACAAACTGTTTTAATGGTCTGAAACAGGAATGAATGAATAATGACACATGCAAGTTTGCACATTTAACATGTTTGAACACTTACAAAAAACACATGTTTACCATGTACAGCTTTAAGGGTGCTGTGTAGAAAAATTGTCATAAAAGCATTCAAAACTGCTTAATTTTAATCTTGTACAAATGCAATGGGTTGTTTCTCTTCTAAACCTTGTTAAAGTTGTAACCAAAATATAAAACTTCTCTTGAAATGTGAGCAAGTTGACATACAAAAACATCATTGTGTTTTGTTGACAAATTTTAAATTCACAAATGCTTTTCCTTTGGGGAAATACTATAAAAGTAAAAAGTAAATACTTGAAATATATTTTTTCTTTAAAATCAATTAGAAAATATAGGTCAATTTATCCAATAATAGCTTGCATAGCTGATAAAACATGTTAATAGTGCAATAATAAAATGGGGCTAATCTTATATCCAATTATATACATGTAAATAATAAAGTATATTTATAATGTTGTGTACTATAAAACTAATGAAGTCACATTTTAGAACCTGCCAGCTTTAAAACTTCACATAACTTTCCATTTTCCAATCATCTGATAAGTGCATGTATCCACTTCCGAATACATCTCAAATATAACAACACTCTTTGGAGATCTTGTAAAAACACTGATTTGACACTGATATGTGGGCAAATGTTGAAAAGAGCCTAAATTCTATTGCTAATTAAATGCAAATGGTCACTTTCCACTGTTTTATTCTGCTTTCTCAAAGCAGGTCCTGTTTATCCAATCTGACATGCTAGAGCATACAAAAGCATATAAAATAGAAAAATACTTCTCAAAACAGTATTTGCATCACTTTGGTTATATAATCACCTAGAACAAATTCAATATTATGGCTGAACAGGAAAGAACGAAAGTGCTAATATTTTCACATAGCTAAAAAGTACCGCTGTGGTGAACAAACAAATGTGTACAAATCACTATATATTCCTTCTGAAGAAATACTGAGAGAGATGAATGAAACAAAATGAGTTAGAGTCAGAATGAGAGTCCAAACAATAATCCACAAGTAATCTACACGCCTCCAGTCGATCAGTTAACATCCTCTGAAATGAAAAGCTGCAGGTTTGTAATAAACAAAATCCATCATTAAGGCTTTTTAACTTTAAAACCATTGAAAAAGTCCATTTTCTGTTGTCCTCTCACATCAAAATCCAACAACATATTTGTTTAGAACCACTTGATCTGTGCATATGTCTCTCCTGAATTAGACGAGACAACATTTTCACTGGAGGAAGCAATATTATTGATAGAAGACTTGTATTTTAGCAGGAAGCAACGTTCTGAAGATTTAAAACATCTTACTGATGGATTTATTTCTTACAAACACAGCTTTCTGCTTCACAAGACATTCAGTGATAGACTGGAGTCATGTGGATTACTTGTGGATTATTGTGATGTTTTTATCAGCTGTTTGGACTCTCGTTCTGACGGCACCCATTCACTGCAGTGAAGCAAGTGATATATATAAAGCTAAATTTCTCCAAATCTGTTCTGATAAAGAAACAAACTCATCTACATCTTGGATGGCCTGAGCGCGAGTACATTTTCAGCAAATATTCATTTTTGGATATACATTAAACTCTATAAAACTTGATATGAACTTTGAGGGGCGAATGCTTTTAAACTGTTTGAATCCCAAAACTAAACTGAAATGACTTCATGTTGTATAATACTGCTACCTAATAATGATGTTATACTGTGAAAGGTTAGTATGTAACTAGACTCAGTCATGTTTGTGATGTTTAAAGTGCCCTAAAAGGACACTGCAAATGACTTCAAGAAAAACAAAGACTTTAATGTCTCACATGTGAGAAGACCAGAATATCAGAAAAAAAAACAAAAAAAAAAAAAAAAAAACCACAATATGTGGTTT
>JAFVLL020043162.1:0-38366 GCA_021397915.2 Tor tambroides
CTGGAATCTGGAGCTGGTGGGTCCTCCTTTTCCCCTACTAGATATGAGGATCCGGCTATCCATAGGGCAAAGTTCAGATATTGAGCCAAACACCAACTGGGATCACCTAACGGCATCATCTGGATCTCCACATCCAGCCCGACTCTGAAACCCTCCATTAGCGTGAGATTGCTGCAGAAGGCTTGGTGACTGATCATTGTAAAATCCACCACATACTCCTCCACACACCGTCCATTCTGGAAGATAAATACGGTGCGTCCTCCAGAAAGATTGTCTTCCTCCCTGGGACACACGTTTATGGAGGCTATCTCGCACCTCATCTTCGATTTTGGTCCAGTCTTCTGTAACGGAAGTGGCAGGACACAGGTGATAGGTAACAACAACAATGTTTATTAATGCACAGAGGAGTACATGAATGATGGTGAAGTGATGAACAGGTGAGTCACAGCGTCCTTAGACTTCTTTGCTGGAGACAGATGGAGTGTAACTTGAATTCCTTTCTTTGCAGATGATCGAGAGAACAGGAGACACAGGAACGGAGCACACACCTCAGGAGCTTGGAGACTGGTGAGAGCGTGGAGACACAGAACATAACAGGAGAACACAGGAGGTAAGTCATACAGGTAAGTATACAGAATGCTGAACTGAGTCAGAGAGTTCACTTCAAACATACGTGTACTTACGAGACCAGACAATAACGATGACTGAGGTGTGTGCTTTTGTGCTTGGCTGATGATGAGGTAATTGGATGAGTGACAGGTGCAGGTGATCAGAGTACAGGTGAGAGTGATCGTGGTGAATGGGTGGTGGTGAAGCCTGGCCGTCCTGGCCGTTCTGTGACATATTCATTGTAATTGAATGGAAAGGAGAAGTATTTTTCAGTTTCTCCTTTTGTGTCTCATGGAAGAATGAATGTCATCCTTGTTTGAAAACATGCATTGGTGAATAAATGATGACAGAATTTTCATTTTTGCATGAACTATTCTTTCAACAGTATTCCTTTCACGTGCAAAAGAAGAAGAAATGAGAAAATCACAAAATAATCGTAACATTTCCAGAGAGTATGTACTGTTTTCCTGCTTTTGTGTTTGTCATTTTCCTTTTTGCATTTTGCTTTTAGTCTCTGAAACGTTCTTTATTGCGTTCAAGTGCATTTGCAGTGAGAGCACAGAGAGGACACATGCCGCTCTGCATTGATTGATGTTGTAGTTGCAGACAATGTCCAGCCAACCAGAAATGTCTAGAGAACTTCAAGCACTTTCCTTTATCAGAATCAATATGACTACATTTGGCTCTCTCTGTTCTTTTGAACTTCAGCAGTTCACTCCAGCAGTGAATCATTTCTCTAAACTTCTCTAAGCAAAGTTTTCTCTGTGTCATGTACTATTTAAAAATAGAAGATTGTATGCAGTATACATTATGTAGTATTCAGTAAACTAGTGCTCCATTCCAAACACAGCCCCTTTTTTTAAAATCTAACCACTAATTACCTGTACTGAAGTGAGAGAGTCCTCTATTGGTGAGAATGAGAAGTACAGAACATGACTAAAGTTGGTGATTCTTTAGCCACAGTGGACTCACACATGGCTGTTTGCCACAATCAAAATCAGTGAGTGAAAACCGTGGCGTATATGCAGATCAGAGGTTGTGAATCCCCGCAGGATCCCTATTCTCTGGAGTTCAGATTGTTGCTTGCTTCCCCTCCTATTGTCATGCATTAGTGCCCCTGAGGTCAGAGGTTAAGTGAGTTCAAAGCAACAGTAGCCCAACATTTATGTGAGTCAGCAGATGTCTGGCATTGACTAGATGTATGTTTTTTTGTAGAGGGGTAGAACAGCTGTGAAGGCTTGACAGAACACCTGCTGCAGTTACACATTAAATTCATCTTAATTTGTTTTATTATCTTGTTTACTATGCTAAGAAGAAAAAGAGAAAAAAAAAACTTACAAGTGAAGCTTAAAACACGTGGAACTTCTATTTATATAATTTTATTTATTTCATACACACATGCATGTACATATATATATATATATATATATATATATATATATATTTGTATATACTTCTAAAAAATTGAATTTCTGTGCAGAGGAAAATATTTGTGATCATGTTCCTTGAGCACAACAGCTTTGATTTTGCTCCTTAAAACTATGCCATTCATTTGATTGCTTTCAGCTGAACCGTTCTAAAATCAGCCAAAACATTCAACGGTTCGCTCTTCAGAACAATTCATTTTTGTAAGGGCTCAATGAAGGCGTGATGAGTTTTTCACGAAATGCTCTTGACTTCCATTATTAGTGCGGTCATGCTGAGCGGATCTGAATGATTGAACAGTTTTCTATCTAGTCTGAACTCTGAAGCAAATGGACTTGATGGAATATTCTGTACTGTTTTCCGTTTCTGCTGATAATTTGAATTCCCTCATTCTTTAATTACCAGAGACAAATTGCCATAGACAATGCCATATAACTTTTGGTTTTGACCCACTGTGACCCAATATATGGATTTTCCACACAAATAAGATATGACAACTTACTAATGCTTCAAAATCAGAAAATGTGAAAAAAAAAAACATTTAATACTACAAAATGAATTTATTGTCCTGCAAAGGTCTGCATTTACTTGGTGGCTCTTGACGATACAATATGTAATGTTTCTACTTTAATGAAGGACAGTAATGGCAATAACTTTTCCGTTACACACAGATGAATATGTTGGTCAATATGCATTTCATCTACATAATTAGAAATGTTTCAATTTCAAAGACAGTTTTGATTCATTACAATGATTTATTGTTCCATAATGTCATTGAGTTCCCATTCTGTAACTTTGTATTACATTTGCAATAGATTCTGTCTCACCCATAATTGCATTTCCTATGGAAATCAATCCAGCTTAGGTTTAAAATTGACCTTACTGGCCATGAACCTGTGTTTTTGCCTGCATTTTAATGAACAGAGGTGCCAACAAGGCTGCAGATGACGTCTGCCAATTTTTGAATTAGATCTCAATTTACTTTATAACAATATACTTATTTTGCAAGGAAGCAAGTTGTGGAACCAAATGGGAAAAGAATGGTGCTAAGAAGTATTTTATTACTTGCAAGAAAAGCATTGCGCCTTTGAATGTCTTTTAAAAAGCTGATTATAATGATCTCTGCCAACTTGGGATCTCAGCTTAATTAACGTGCTGTGCTTCACATTCGCCAGTTTTGTAGCATTTCGTAATGTCAGTATTCAAACTCTGGGTCAATGTGTCTTTATGCTCTGTCTCTTCTCGATAATTGCATGTGCACTGGACTGAGAGCAACATGCGTTAGAAACTGCTTCACCAGAAAGAACTTTTTGAATGTACTGAAGACAAGTCAGACCTAGGAATGAGTTGATCATTTTCAGAAATTGTAATCATTCAAAACTGCTGTTGTATTAAGATGAATGGCCCTCATCAAAAATACTGATTCCAAGATTGATTGATTGATTCATTCATTCATTACACCAAATTATTTAGCATAAATATACAGTATTGTTTGGGTTAGTCATTTATTTATTTATATATTTATTTTTATAACTCACCAAGACTGCATATATTTGATCAAAAATACAGTAAAACAGTAATATTTTACAATAATATTTAGAATATATTTAAAATAACTGATTTACATTTTAATATATTTCAAAATGTAATTTATTAATGATTGTTCATGCTGCAAATAAATGGAAAACATTTATTTTTATTTATTTATTTTTTATCTATTTACTAAAAGTATTGATAAAGATGTAAATATGGATCGATATGGGAGTGATGCTCATGTGTCCACATACTTTAATTTAGACCATAATGTAAGTTGTTTCCTGTTCTTCCAGCAATTACTCTTATTTCTTTTAGAATTTTAATGGTAGATTTTACATTTAATACTGCTGTTGTGTGTTACAGACATGTTGTGTGCATGGAAAAGCTGTCAACACAACAACAATGTGATTCTGGGGAAAAATGTGAATGCTATAATTGGTGTTTGTATATTGGCGCGACACAATTGCTGAGTGTGACATATGGTGTATTGAGTGGAAAGGCCTCCTAGGGAGAGACTGAGAAAGAGAGAGAGAGTTATGGACAACGAGTGAGAAGGTGGATGAGGGAGGGCAGGAATATATCAATAGTCAGGATAGTGTCGGTGGATGAATTATATTTGGTTGTGCAAGATGTATGTCCACACATGTGCTCTGGAGCTTTACACTGAAGTGGCGGGTGAAGCGACTGACACAATAGAATGCATTTCTACACACAATCTATTCAAACCTATGGGGAACAGTGCTGGTGAGACTGCACAGGAAAACAAAGTCTCCAGCTGAGTGCCACAGTTGTTTTATAGACACTTTAGGCAGTATCACAGGAAGAGTCCCCATGGAGCAACCTGGGTTTACATGTGTTGCTCAAAGGCACAATGGATATGCTGCAGGAGCACCCCTTTTTTAGGGTTTGACCTTTTAGTTTACCAGCCCTGAGAAGAAATGAACTAATGAAGCTCCATTTATTATGAAGCTGCAAGAGTTAAATCCCAAATGTACAATGAATGCATTGTACAGAACATCACGTTCTAGCTGCCTACATGAGTTTATTTAATGAAAGAATTTTGAAATTAAGAAATGATCTTTTGTACATTCTTAACAGATCGAAGGACAGTTTTTATTCACAATTCTTATGGAACATTTGAAGCGTAGAGCCGTGGAGAATATTTTTACTTTGAAGAGTGAAAAATGAATCACTGAGATGATAAACAAATCATGTGTGAAAAGATGAAGCAGAAGCTACCGTGAACATAAAAAGATGGGGCACAGTTCTTCTCAGGTCACCTAACAAATTAAATCAAAGACATGAAGGTATTTTGACAGAATGTAACTAGTAGTTATCTAGCAATCTTATTTCAGGCTAATGAGAGGTGCTTTTAAAAAAGCTCTGATGTGTGTTGAAGTATAATGACCTCTTGTTCCTCTTGTTTTACAGGCTCTGAAAGAAACAATCACCTATTACGTGTTTTTTTTTTTTTTCCAGTTTGTTTGAGCTCCATACCAACTGAACCCCTGCCTACCTGACTGAAACTTAGAAAATTCTTTCCATTCTATCTGTTGTCCATCATTGAAAACTACAGTTGGGTCACACAGTACATTAGAAACAAATGTAAGCAAAGCTCTCAGACATGGTCAGGCAAGTTGATAATCTTCTGCTTGTTTAGATAATCTTAATTTGGTATATAGTTTTGTTCAGGCAACTTGCTACAGGAACATTCTGGAACTTTCTTTCTTTCTTTCTTTCTTTCTTTCTTTCTTTCTTTCTTTCTTTCTTTCTTTCTTTTCTTTTTGTGTGTATTATGCATTGTTTTGTTATTGTTGCTTGTTTTTGTTACTTTATATTGTGCTTTAGTTGTGTTTTGTTGTTTTGTTGTGTATTGCTGTTGCTGCTTTGTTTTAATGTTTTGTTGTTGCTTTGTGTTTTTTTTTTGTTTGTTTTTTTTTTTTGTTGTTGCTTTGTTTTGATGTTGTTTTGTTGTTGCTTTGTGTAGTATTTTTTGTTTTCTTTTTTGTGCTATTTTGTTGCTTTGTTGTTCTGGTGTTGTGTTTTGCTTTTTTATTGTAAGTTATTTTTTGTTGTTGTTTTTAGTTGTTCTTGGTTTTTTTTTAAGTATATCCTCATTTTTAAAGAGGACGTCTAATGCTTTTTCTTGCATTGTGCCTTATTTATAATTCATGCCAAAGAGTTGGATTCCCATTCTAAACAAGTCTCAAAAATGAGTTGGATGTATGACAGTGTCTCTGTGCAAAACACGCTTCTTCGGGGTTCGTATAAGTTTCGAAAGATTTGAGAAAGTTTTCGGAAAGAGGCCCTCAACGACGTCATAAAGGGTGGAATTCATTGTATGGGTACTTCACCCGGAAGAGTGCATGCACACATCAACCAGAGAAAGAACAAGAGCACACCCATCAAAGTGCTTTATTCGGGTTACGGAGGTCATCGGAATCGGATTCTGGATCGAATATATATGGCTGGAACTGATTTCTAGCCATAGTTAATTTCAGTCAATAAAGATTTTGTTCCTGTTTTATTTACATCTATGTCACAGCTTGCAGACGATCGCTGCACAAAAGCTTTAGCCCCACCTATGGCACGCTGATAAAACTAAAGACTCTTGGGAGATATGAAGGATGAGACTCAAGATTAACATGAGATTGGCAGAAACTGTCTGTTATGTCTGATTTAACAAATTAATGGATAATTATGGTAACTTGATTTGTTTTCCCCCACATTAAACCATGGCCCCTCAGGCTGACGTCTGCACTAACTAGGTCTTGGCCCCCTTTAGCCCCTGTTTTGAGCTACGCTTACTGAGTGTTTCTTATAGTCCCTGCGATATTGTCACACTCACTCTACTCAGTTTTTCCAAGTTTTTGATTTCTGGAGATCTCATATGAGGACCGACTCTGCTGTCAGTCAACAATATAAAGTGCACTCAATGCACCTAAGTACGTAAGTTGGGATTCAGCCTCAGCATTATTCCTTCAGCTTGCTATCACTTATGTTGCTCTAATAGGACATCCTAATGATGCACTATCCTCACCTTTTTGCCATAACGTTAAATCACACTGGCAGTTCAGTTCCACACTCCTCTGATTCAGTAGGGCGTAATAGCATGGTGCACCATCTGATTTACTGTCCTTTGATACAGAGTGTCCTGCCAGTTATAATAGACTGCTGCCTTGAGGTGGATGCAGTGAAAGTCAGTGTTTTAATGACATCGGATGTACCAGATTTTTGGTACTTTTTTCCTCTTAGAAGAGTGGCGGTGTGCCACGAACTTCAAGTTTGGAGAGGAGAACAACTAGTCTGAAAGTAAAAGATCCTTGTGGGTTATTGAAAGTTTAGATTTTAATTGGTTTTAAATGGCCAGTTTTGGTATTTATTTATTCATTCATTCATTCATTCATTCATTCATTCATTTATATTTATGTATTGTAAAGTATTACTGATTTATTTTAGTATAAGGAAATTAATTTGTACAATCACAACTAGAGTTTAGTTTTTCGGACTAATTTTATAAACCCTTGAGCTGTTATTGTTTCTCTGAAACTGAACTTCACCTGTTCAGCTCTCACTAACTGAAGCTGACAGAATGTCAGCACATTTGCATAACAGTAATCACAGAAAAGTGAGAAGGACAGCAAGACTACACAAACTCACAGCACATCTCAAATTTATATAGCCCAGGCTATGCATACAGATGTTTCCATATAACTGAGTGATGGAACTGCTGAGGTCAGATGGTCATTTTCTGTCACTGCACTCTGGAACCTCCATTAGTTCATTGAGCGACAGGCGGTAGATAAACCTGCTGCAGACCCACAGGGATAATGAATCCTCTGACAACAGGCGCCATTGTCAGAATAGCAGGTGTGAGCATCCAGAGGCAGCGAGAATTCCTCTTGTTATTACAGAAAGTGACTCTGTATCACTTCTAGCATTTTTGAGCAAATGCTGAAACTTCATAACATAGCACAGTTTGGATAATTTTTTACTGATAATTCTGGGTATAACTTGCACTCAGGTGCGCACTGTGTGTGTTTGGATATGAAAACTGTGTTAGATTGTATACTAAAACATAACAACAAGGATGAAAAACTTGAGTTTTCTAAAGTACTATTAATTTTATTGTCAGGATTAGGGACCTGTCTTGTGTTTGTTTTTGTTCCCATGTGCTCCTTGACCTAGTTTTCACTGTGTTTGATTATGCCCATATTTGGTTGTTCCTGTTCCTGTTCCTATTGAGTTCCATTTGATTCACCTGTGTTCTCCTTATTATCCTTGTTTAGTTCCATTACTTAAACCCAGTGTTTCCAGTGTCTAGCGTCTGGGGTGTATTCCAGAAAGCACGGTTAATTTACCGTCAGCTAAACCCTGAACTCTCGGTTGATTAACCCCAAACCTTGCTTTCTCGAGGTATGTGGTTCCAAAAACGTATCCGGGAGTAAGTTCATTCAGCTCAGAGTATGTTCCTGGTTAAGACTCAAGACATTCTCAACAGAGCGATGAATCGATGAGTTACTATGGAAACGGACGCTAAGAAAAAGCGTGCCATGCTGTTTCTTTCTTCTTCTTTGGTTCAGTGGTCGTTTACATATTTATATTGCCACCTAACTGATGGTTGTTCAATCATTTTTTTTCCCCGTTAAATCTTTAATCCTTGAGAATATGACTTATTTTTTTTGTTTGATGCTAATTGTATATTAAGTCATATCAGATATGTATTTTTATTATAGAAATACATTATAGAAAATTCCAATCCATGTGTGATAATATAAATGTAATAAATATATATAATACAATAAAAATTACCTTGTCATAGTGTTTTATAATTTATACATATAACTGTTATATATGCCAATAAAATAAATATAACAACCACCATATTAGAATAATATCTTAATAGAATAATAACCTTATTTATTACTTATATTAGCACTTTATATCTATGTCTATCTATCTATCTATCTATCTATCTATATATATAGATAGATAATGTTGTGCGCTATCTGTCACGCCCACTGAAGGCTCGTCAGTAGATCACGCATGCGCTGATAGCGCTGAAGTGAACTAACCCTGGAACATAACCTACTCCGGAGCAGGTTATCTTCAGAGAGCAAGTTACTATGGTTACTTACATACTCTGAAAGTTACCTCCGACTTTGGAACTGAAAGCTGAGGTTATCCGCTCGCTTATCCTCAAACATACCCGGGTATGTCACATAACCTGCTTTCTGGAATACACCCCTGGTGTTGAATGTCTTCCTGAGTTGTGTTTCAGTTTTTTGTTATTTGGAGGAATTCCTCGAGCTGTCCAACCGGGTGAGCTGGCACGGCTCTGCACTTGGTGCCTGCTTTCACTTGGGGCTGGACGATGAGACTATTTGCTGCGATCTTCCCACATGTGATTTTCCCTCGATCGAGTTGGTTAATCTCATCCTTTATTTAAATGGTTCCGATTTCAAAGTGGAAGAAATAAAGGAGGATTTCAAGTCCCCTCATCTAGCCCCCTCTGGAACACGCCGTGTCTCTCCAGCTCACCCCATGCCAGGAACCCCCACATACCTCACCAATGGCTCCGACCACCAGCCAAACCCAAGGTACCCCCGAGGCCGTAAAAGGATGCCTAACCCCAAAGCCTCCACTCCCCTGAAAAGTGGGATGATTTCTTTCGCCCCAGAGGTCTCTCTGGTGCTAAGCGTCTTCCCAGTCCTCAGCCCGAAGACCACGGCCACTCTGAAGTCAAGCCCGCCGGCTGCTCCACAGTCAATGACACCGGCCGATCAGCAGTCAAGCCAAGTTGTGACATTTATTTTGTGTATAAAACACTTTAAATGACAGGAAAATTAATATGTAACATTAATATGAGAGGTCTTCTTGAAGTGATGAAAACTCACCCCATTACTTGTGGACTTATGAATGCAGGCATTTGAGTCTACAGTATAAGGCAGATTTTATTTCAGCCTTATTTTACTGTCTTTTTTATAGTACAAAATTACATACGGACAATATAAAAGGGTATCACTTGAAATATATAGCTTCTGTTAATGCTGTCTGTGAATACTGGGATTAGACTTCCAGATTTCTTTCTTTTTTTTTTTATATAAATACATTATTTTATTGCACTTTATTGTATTTGATCATTTGATATCTTAATGATATGCTGCAGACTGGATTGCGTCATTGATAATTTCATTGGAACTCTTATAATGACAAAGTAAAGTCTAAGTCTATATATATTAGATGCGTCCATTAGAATCAAATTTTCTAATTTTTTTTTTCCTCCCAATATCATTTTCTTCATACCTGACTGTGAATTCCTATACTGTGTGGTTTTCAGAGCAATTTTTTTGAAACAGTTAGCCATGAAGACTAAATAGTATATATATAAAGGATACAGTGAAGTTAATGTGAGCAAAAATGTACCCTTAGCCCTGCATGAATAAATCAAAACACAAAGGAGGTCTCATAACTGTATCATGACTAATGCACAAATATAGATGAGTCAGATGGACCAATGATAAATAATGGATACAGTATTGCAATGCCAAGTGAATGTAGCAGCCTTTTGTAAACTCTGCCTTAGGGTCCCAGGTGTGGTCCAGTTAGCATCAGGGTTAGGATTGCATTAGCTAAACCACAACCATTGCGTTGAATAGGAATGTTGACATGTTACAGGATCCAGGCCACATCTTTTGAGATGCATCAACATCCTGAGGATTTAAGGACCTAAATGCAACTTTTGGCAGAGACAGTTTTACTGATTTTAGGGGAAAAGTCTGATTTATGAATTTCAGATGTTTTAAGTTTTAAATAAATCACACTTAATGATTTGATAATGTACTTTTTGCTAGAGTAACAAACAAGTCAAGTAAACAACTGCTGTGAAAGTGGGTCGTTGTCTGTCTTACTTTTGAAGTGTCAGACAAAAGTATCTGAACCGAGAGCAAGTTACTGCCCTGATTTTATCAACTGTGAATATGATGATGGAGAAAATGATGCTTTTTACAACAAACTTTCTCACAAAGATTGCATAAGGTAAATAAGCACAAAAATGCTGTATACTGAAAAGGTAATTTCCACTTTTATGTAGACCTAAATATACAGTATATGTTGTTTTTGTTATGACATAGAATTGAAACAACCAGTAATGCAAATAAAAATGGATGAATGCACATAATAATAATAATAATAATAATAATAATAATAATAATATGAAATGTACAACATTCCAACAAGGCTGTAGTAACTACTGGAGATGTAGGCAGTTTAAAATAAAGTGTTTTACTGAAATGAATTAGAAAGTATTTTCAGAGTGCAACGCAAAGATTTCTCGAAATACTAAAGAAAAATTGGCATGTATTGGCATGTATCACACATTGTTACTAACAGGAACACATTCATGCCTCCTGTGTCCGATCTCAGTCTAACGGGATGGAACCTAGATTTTTTTCTCTCTCTATGAAAAAAATAAATAAATCAATGTTGTCAGTGCAAAACTAAATTGAAATAAAAGACCCAGTGTTCACTGGGTTTTCTTTTTTCACTCTGAATATGATATGATGAAATGATGGGAAACAATGAGACAGTTCCTTCAATATTGCTGTTTGAAAAAGTGAAAATGATAAGCCTTTGATTCCAGCTGTTAATGTGAGACTTACCTTATTTCTGCAAATGTAGATGCATACAAGCCAAATTATACCGGTTATAAGACTGGATGAAATAATAAATGAAACATATCTCGAATGTTTCTGTTTCGTTTGCTCCTTGGTATGATGTTTGCAGAAATGTTTTAATTACACTATGGTTTTCTATATATCCAAAATAAAAGGTTAAGAATGCACCATAACATTTGGAAAAGTACAAAATCGAATTTGAATGTTTAAAAACTTGCTCTAAAAGTACTTTTGTTGCTGTAACTTAATTTATCCAAGTTGATTCACTGAACCAAAATAAGTACTGCATAATAAAAATTAGCAGCATACTTTATATGTATTTAAATTTTGAAATAACCTGCAAATACTCATTATGGTTACTGTGTTTCCCTCTGCAGACATGCACATGAAAATATTTGCGGTTAATCTAAAATAACTTATAAATTAACTGGTTTTATTCAAGTCACAAATATAATTTGTGTTTAAATATTTTATTAAAAACGTTATAGTATATGAAAAGACACATTTTCCAGTATTAGATCTGTACCTGTTGAGAAGACTTTGCATTCAACTCTGCACGTTGTTTAAGTCTAATATAACTGTCAAGAGTTTTATCAGACTACCGCCCTTCCTTGGTAATGGTATGCCATAAATCATTCATCATGCCGTTATGTACAAGTTAACACCTTTGATGGCAGAAGAACTCTCGCTGTGCATTTTTAATATGATTGGAGTAAATGAAGGACATTTCCTCATGTTCCTAGTGTGAATATCCTTAATTAATGTTGAATACCATTAGTAATAGCTATAGCAACATAGAGGAGACAATGGGAAATATATTTGCTGCAGTATATTGATGTAACTTTATTTACATTGAAATGGAATTAGTTGCAATGTTGAGAATGAATTCAAAGAATAAGTGTCTAATTTCTGTGCCATTATGGTTATGCATCAGTCTGACAGGTGCCTATAATACTTGAAATAATGAAGCTCCATAGGTTTCCAAATGTCTTTTGTTCTTTATTTCATGGTGAGGATACAATGAAACTGTGGATAGCACAGTGGGTACTAAAAGGGGAATGAATCAAAAACCTAAAACTTCAATACTGACCCCCCCTGGGCTTTTGCATGGAGAATATGGGACACCGCTGCAAATAGGCTCATGTTCTCATAAGCGTAATTCCGGTCTTGAATGCTGAGATAGTTCTCAGGTCAGAACAACTCAACATGGTGCAAGAAATTAATGTTAATATCTTGATACTGGCATATTGTATGTATGAAGCATCTATTGATGGGTAGAAGAAGCTATAATTTGTTGTTTGACGCTTTTTCTTCATTAGTCACGGTTGATATTTGGATGAAGGCCAAAGATATACATGTACTGACAATCAGTGGCAGTTTGAAAACTCAGACCTTGCATTTTGTTTTAACTGTATGAAATAAAAACGACAGATTGGCAGTTTTCTTCATTAAAAGTCTTTATGCAGGTTCTTCACAGTGTTTAGGAGGTGATTGTTTAATGTTAGTGCTTATTTCAGTGGACCAGGTCCAGTTGGGCCCTATTATTGTGGAAAACACGAATAGAATTACGGCATTTACTGTATAATGCAAAATATTATGGAATTTGGCCTATTTTGGATGAATAAATCAAAAGTATCGGGGTCTAACTTGTGATTTAAAACAGACAACACAGAATTTCTGAAAAAAGAGAAAATAAAATAAACAAAAAAGAAAAGAAACAGAGCCCTATTAGTGTAAAAATGGTCAAATTATTTAAGTTTTATGAATTCAGTTGATTGACCATGTTTTTTGAATGAATGAATGAATGAACAGATAGATAAATAGATAATTGGAATCCACAATGGAACATATGGAATTTTTGGAGAATTTAACTAGGACACAAAAAATTGTAATTTGTTAAAAATAATAAATTGTTGTTTAATTGTGTAAATGTCATTATTTCAATTAATAAGATGTGCTTTTTGATTATTAAAATTTAACCATTTAAATAGATCTAGAAAAATCAAAATGGGGGCAAAAAAAAGATGAAGGTAAAAACAGGAATTGGGAAAAAATAAAACTGATTTCATAGGGCCCTAGGCCAAGTTCTAGCTCAGTCTGTAATATATAATCTTGTGCAAAACTGCAGTTTTCCAGGAAGCCCTCCACATATCAATCAGATGTGCTACAGCTTCTGCCACATTCAGTAAATTCCTAGAGAGGAAATGCTACGACAGCATTAGTCTCCAGCTTCGCTTGGGAAGGGAGCTCAGGGAGAATATTTGCCAAACATCACAGAGAAGATGTTTCTAGAGCACTTTTTTGTGTGTCAGCTCACAGGGACTGGGCAGAAACTCTAGTTGGGTCCAAATGTGTGATCATGAGCCCAGCCACAGTCATCACCAGCCTCTACACCAGGGGTGTCAAACTCAGTTCCTGGAGGGCCGCAGCCCTGCAGAGTTTAGCTCCAACCCTAATTAAACATGCCTGATCCAGCTAATCAAGTCCTTCAGGCTTAGGCTTTGTCCAAATACCCACACTTGTGGTCTTGGCCACTTGAGAGCGCGTTTGCGCAACAGGAAGTAAGTGCGCAAGACTGTCCCAGGTCTTAAAAACGGCAAAGTGCAGTGCCCTTAACGCACACTAAATCCACACTAAGGAGCGGTATTCAAGGCTAAGTGTTTCCCATCATGCATCATGTTCTGGAAATAAATCGTGAGACTTTTTGCCAAGACCTTTATATATATATATATATATATATATATATATATATATATATATATATGTAACTTTATATACTTTAATAACTTTACATAACTGTAATAAAAATTAAATGAAATAAAATATAAAACTTATTTCAAATTGTTGGCAAGACAACATTTCTCATTTTTGTTTAGTACGAAAACAGAAAAGACAAAAAAAAAAAAACTATATTGTCATTATAAAATAGCAACAACAACAACAAATAATTATGAAAAAATAACAAAACAAAATACCAATACTTTAAATAAAATGAAAAAGAAACCAAAAATAAAATCTTAATAGCAATGTATGTTTTTTTTAATCCATTTTATTTTAATTTATTTAATAAAATTTTTATGTTGTCTTTTTATGTTTCTTTCTCTATATCATGGCTATAATGCACTTTAAATTACCACTCTATGAAATTTGCCTTGCCTTGCCAGAATTTTCTTAAATTCACCTTTTATGTTCTGTTCTTTTGGTGAAGTATTGCTTTAATATAACCATCACAACACTAAGTCTTTGGCTTGAAGCAGTCTCAATTTGTGTGAAAATGTTGATCCTGGAATAGCTCTGAAGTTGGAGTGGCTGCTGTAGCTGCATGAGTAAGGTAAGGTCATTAGTACTTTGATGAGTGCGCTGTGGACCTGAGAGCTCTGCTCATGGATGGGGAAGGTAATGAGTAGCTAGCGCTGGTAGTGATGAATGAGTCTATGGCAGTGTGGACTCTTAGAGAGTACGATAATCACACAGAGAAAGTGCTTGGGTGTTGACGATAAATGTCGTCTCACATCAGATGTGAATGACTGAAGTAGAGCAATTAGCCTGTCGTGGCAAAAACACATCACTGGCTGAGCCAGTGTTGGACCAGTCAAACACTATTGTGTTTACACTTAGGGGGGTGAAATGGTTTGGATCTCTCTATTCAGCAAAGAGTCCAGAAATGCATGCATCATGGTTTCCACAGTAATATTAAGCAGCACAACTGTTTTTAACATTGATAATTCTTAGCAAAGTTTTCTTGAAAAAAAAACATTTTTTTTTACAGTGTAAGATAGGATGTGAACTAAAATAGGATGTGTGAGATTCCAATATTGATTCGATTAAGCTGGGTGATGAGTGATTAAACTGACTGAACCTTTCTTTATGTTTCTTATGGGACTCATAATGATGGCAGTTGATTGGCTATTATTTCAGTCAAGTCTAGGTCAGAGCGCCTGCTGCCCATGCTTATTTCTCAGTATGGAGTCTCTCTGTGTTTTTTTTCTGCCAATTTGCTTTTGTTCGATTTCATACTGGAAGGTGAAATACTCAAGGGTTTTATCACAGCAGGCAACATCTTCTCACACACAATAACCGTTTTCTCTCTTTTTGTATCCACAGGTGTGTGCTCTGACAGAAGCATGACTACACATTGCCAAAAGGCCGAAATTGCAGTCTACACACCTAGTGTTGCATCACTAGAGGTACTATTACAGATGTCCCACCAGTCCTGTGCTTCCTACAACATCAAATTGAACTAATTCATCTCTTATGGAGTCTACCAAAAGAACGAAGTAATGGATAATAATTCAACCTCAAATACTGGCAAAACTTCTTGTTTCAGTCTCAGCAGTACTACGGATCTTCTCATAAATCTTTCTGTTGATTACCTTTGTTTTAAACCCATTATTTTGAAGACTAATGAAGACTCAGTGGAGGAGTAGTGGGTACAGCAGGGTGATGACACAACAGTTCCCTAGTATGGCTCCAAACTGATATGATCAGCATTTTGGTGTCCAACTGGGCCACATGTTGGATTATTAACTTGTGTACTCAACAGATGGGCAGAGTATTGGGGCCCCCATTGTGTGGTCATGTCTGCATATATTGCATGTATTACAGAAAACAAGTGCCATACGTGATTGTATACAGAACTAGTGAATCGTGATGTTTGACTAGAACTAAATATATACAGTTGAAATGGTAAAAAATTACAATAAGGTTCAATGTTAATTTCTATTATACATACACTGCAAAGGTTTAGGGTTGGTAAGGTTTTTTTGTTTTGTTTTGTTTTGTTTTTGTAATGTTTATGAAATAAGCTTCTTATGCTCATCAAGGCTGCATTTATTTGGTGAAAATGCAGGAATAACAGTAACTATTTCTATTTTAATAGAATTTGCATTAGAATTTGCATTTGAATCTGATTTGCTGCAAAAAAATATTTCTTATTATCAGTGCTGCTTAATATTTTTATAGAAACTGTGATACTTTTTTGGTGAATAGAAGGTTCAAAAGAACTGCATTTATCTGAATGAAAAACTTTTGTAACTTTCTCTTTACTTGATTTTTTTTTAAATCAAAACAATGTGTACTTGTTGAATAAACTATAACTTTTGATCAGTTATGTATGCACATACATTTTAACATGTATAAATCAACATTTAGCTAATGAATTAAGAACAAACATGAATTAAAAATGAACAAAATAAGTGTATTAATTCTGTAAAAAAAAGTTTGCTGTTAGTTCATCGTACTTAATACAGTAACTAATGTTAATGATTTGAACTTTATTTTAAATTTTTAGTAAACCAAAATGCATGTCAAATGCAAAGCATGCATATTTTGAGTGGAGAGTTCAAACCAATTACTAACTGTAATTGTAAATGAAAAATTGAATGACATTATATGGAATTATTGGTAACACTTTATTTTACAGTTACATCTATTAGATGCTTATTAGCATGCATATTAAATATTAGTCATGTATTAGTGCTAATTAAGCACATACTAATGCCTTATTCTACATGACCTTATTCTACATCCCTAATCTTACCCAATACCTAAACTTAACAACTACCTTATTAACTATTAATAAGCAGCAAATTAAGATTTCATTGAGGGAAAAGTCGTAGTTAATAGTTAACAAGTGTTACCTATTCTAAAGTGTGACCGAATGATTATATAATTATCATTACATCATGGGTGATTTAGAAGCAAATGTACATACTGAACAAACAAACACGAATCAGGTTTGGCTCGGTTTGTTGTCTTCTCAATAGCTTATTTGTTCCAGATGAAGAGAGTGGAAAGCAGCAGATGGTGGGTCTGAGAGGGGTTGGGCAGGACTAAGACTCTCCCTCAGACAGCTATAATCCCCCCAAAAAGCACTGGATGCTGCCCACTAACATCCAAACTCTCAAACAGTCTGAGCTGGGCTGCTGTCATACAGCCAGACCAGGACAGCGGTGTGTGACCACGTATTTTGCCATCATATTAGAACAGAAGGCAAAGGGTAATGGTGCAGCTTTACAATATTTATTACTGAACTGTAAAGCCACCTGTGCTGACCCCACCGGTTAAATTTCACAGAATTCAGCAAGCATGTTTAAGTTTATTGCGTCCCAAAGGGTGCATTAAAGTCACTCACAACTGACCTAAAATTTTGGCTGGAACTCAAGTTTAGTCCTGTTTTCCACGCAAAGCACAACTTCAGCTTTTTGTAATTGCCTACTTACTCCCGGCTCTGCGATTTGTCTTCCAATTCAGCAAACGTACAGTGCTCAAGCGGAAGCCTCTGTAGCATTGATGAGCATGTGTCTGTAAACACAGTATGAAATGTGATGCAACTGAAGCAGAATATTACTCATGGCCTTCAGATTTTGTGGTTGGCTAGTTACTTAGTCATTTAGAATGAATTTACTGTGCATTAATTCCAATAAGCAAAAGAGGATAGTTTAAAGGCGACTGTTGATTTGCATCAGCCAAACTGCTGTGATCAGAAGTCATGAACTCAGTATGACAAGCTGGTACTGTAGATGCTACTGAAATATTTACATGAACATGTCAGAGTCTATTTTTAATTTGAATTGTTTAAGGTTTAGGTCAGATAGTCTGAAATGTTTCGAGAAGCTGAAAAAAAAAAAAAAACTGAAAAAAGATCTGGTTTAATAGAATGATTCATTAAAATGATAATTCACCCAAAAAATCTGCTGACAAATTGTCTCGCCCACAGGCCATCCAAGATGTAGATGAGTTTGTTTCTTTTTGAAAAATTGAGCATTACATCACTTGCTCACCAATGGATCCTCTGCAGTGAATGGGTGCCGTCAGAATGAGAGTTTAAACAGCTAATAAAAATTTTACAGTAATCTTCAAGTTGTTGTCTTGAGAAGTGAATAGCTGCATGTTTGTAATAAACAAATCCATCATTAAGATGTTTTTAACTTCATATTGCTTGATAAAATATAAGCCCTCTATCCACAATATTGCTTTCTCCAGAGAAAAAGTCATTTGAATCAGGAGAGAAATATACATGGATCAAGCACAAGTGAAAACAGTCCCAAACAGTTCTAAACAAATATTTTGATTTTGATGTGAGAGGACAACAGGAGATGGACTTTTTCACTGGAGGATACTTTATTATGGATTCATTTTTTTGGCCAGAATTGACAGTTTAAAGTTAAAATGCCTTGATGAATTTGTTTATTATAGGAGCACGCAGCTGTTCACTTCACAAGATGTGAATTGATGGACTTGAGTCGTGTTGATTACTTGTGGATTATTGTGATGCTTTTATCAGCTGTTTGAACTCTCATTCTGACGGCACCCATTCACTGCAGAGGATCCATTGGTGAGCAAGTGATGTAATGCTACATTTCTTCAAACCTGTTCTGATGAAAAACAAACCCATCTACATATTGGATGGCCTGAGGGTAAGTAAATTTTCAGGGAAATTTTCATTTTTGGGTGAACTATTCCTTTAATGTATTGTGAACAATTTCATGTGCATGCAGTAGATTTTCACTACTGCGTTTAACCTTCCAAAATTGTCTGTGTTTTTGAACAGACGGAAGGTCTTTCTGCTATACTGGTACTCGCTTACTATAGCTTTATGAATATGTAAACCTCTCACTTATTCAGCACATTTATTATGCATACTGCCAATCTCTGGGAAGGTGGAAGTGTGCGTATCAGCAAAAAAAAAAAAAACAGCAAACAGGCTGTTGTTACACCAGTAAGGCTGTGTAAGCGTTTTCAGACAGTGTATTCACCATTCTTTTTTTTTTTTTATCTGTCCAGAGAAATCACATTTAATAATATGTGGACTAATATAATTAAGTTGGAATACTGCTTTTATCATTGTCGAGAACTGGTCAGGATTTGTGTGGCATTGTTATGAGTAGCCTATATCTGTTCCAGTGGTCCTGACAGCCTTCAGATGTATAACTGACACAGCATGGCACAGCATGGTGAACATGCGCCCGAAAGAACAATGATGTCCACAACTCTGGGTTCACAGGGGTCAGAGAGTCAGAGAGCCTGTATTCAAAAAAAAAAAATATATATTTTTTTTTTTTTTGCAAAATCTTCACTCGGCTCTATACAATGACAGTTACTTGTACAGTATTCAAGCCTCAAATCAACCTTGAGGAACACAGCAATCTTTTTTTTTTTTTTCCTGAACGTGATTATAAATTAAAATTCTGCATTCAGTGAAAAGTAAGATTGTCTTAGTTTCTTTGATTTTGAGATTATCAACTTCGTCAAAAGTGTGGCCGATTAGCCAATTAAGAAAAGTGGTTATTTCGACGATGAGTCCTAAAACCAGTGCACATTTTGTGCTTTTAGTAAATTTTGAGTGATTATTTTGTAAAATGCCAGTTCTGAGAAACTCAATAGTTATTTTAATTGCGATAAATATTGGCTATACTGATATCAAATTATTCAATATTGACATAGACCCACATTGTATATTAGCATTAAATCGGCCACCCAGCTCTAAAAATATTAGTGTCTTTTTAATCTTTATTGACTAAAAACTAAAATTTGACTATTCATTAAAAAAAGAAAAGAAAAAAAAGAAGAGAAAAAAAACCTTTTGATTACTAATTACTTTTAAGATTGCGAGTATTACAAGTATTTTTAATTACAAGAAATCACATTATAATCAAATAATTTTGATTACATAAAAAAAATCCATATTCAAGATTGCCGTTTGTAATTTATGCTTTCCATAAACACAGAAACAATACACAATTCCAAACAGTCGTGAACTCCCAGTAAGCTCACATCATAGAGAGCGCGCTCCGTCCTCCAGCTGAGCATCACTTTTTAACAAAGATGCGCAGCAGCAGCATCTTCGCCCCGCCCATCCCAGGCTGCGCTCTTTCTCTCCGCGTTGCGTTCACAGCGCAGGCGCAGTACAGAGCCACCGCGCGGCTCACTATTTAGCAAGAAGGGAGAGCGCATACTCAGCACCTGTCGTGTGTGTGGCTGGGGATTCGGTGGGAGGGGTCATTATTTGGCAGGGAGCGGCAGAGAGACGAGCATTTCCTAGATACCCACAGCAACGCGTGGATTCATTCTGCTTCCATCACTTCAGAGGAGAGCCGGCGGATTTTCTGGGCTGTTTAAACTTACTGGCTAGGTTTGGAAAGCCGTCCGTTTGGAAATAAATCACAGCATCGTATTTCCTCGGAAGTGTTTTGTTCCTGTACCGGGGCTGTCATCACTGAAGGTAGGATCTATGGAAGCCACTTTGGAACAAGCAAACCGTTATTAGACGTGTCAGAAAGGCGAGGCGTGTGCATCCTAGCCTTATTGCGCTGATTATAAGGATTTAAACTAGGGAAAAATTTTCAGATATCACATGAAAGATACATAGGTAAATCCCCTGAAGCGACTGTCTAATGCATCCCTCAGCTGTATAAATCTACAGTTATTCCAGCACCGAGGTGATGGCCAGTGCCTCCCATCTGCAGCCTGCTAGCATACTGGCTAACCAGCTCATATTATGTTAAAGAAAGGTTTGCTTTTTAACAGAAAAATAGCGGAATATTATCCGCGTGGTAACGGGCGTTGTTTTGCATACGCATGGTGTATTGTAATAATAAAACGCATCGTTTCGACTAACTGCGGTCTGTAGACACCTTCCATCCTCATTGTCGGAGCGCCTCCCGTCTTAAATGTCCCGTTATTCTTTGTCTGCAATTACTACTGTGCACGATTTTATATTTAAATGATAGGTTGCAAAGACTTTTAGGATCTGTACGTTTATAAGAAGTAAATATTAAAGTTTTATAATAAGATACAACTTTAGACTTCATGACATTGAGATATTTTGTCGGTTCTTGTTGCTGGATGAAACCCAGTGTTAGAAAATTAACTTTCATTTGAATATAAAATGGTATTTGGCCCGGAATCGATTTTTATAGCCTTTTATTGAGGATATATGGGTTTCAAAATAAATAAATAAATAAAAAAGGAATAAATAAAGCGTAGTACTGCGTGTCATCAAATTTATGTCAAATTTTCCAGTTGCAGGCTGCGAGTTAAAGGTGCTGCCAGATCCTAAATTATCTTCAAACCCCAAAAGCTAGTCAAACAAAACGTTGATGAATTGTATGTATTTCATCGTGACATTAAAAGATTGTATTATTGGCTAGAAAAAATATTTACAAATCAAAACACATATTTTTACTTGTTGCCAAATAGACACTAAAGGTTCTTTCACACTAAGGATAACTGTAACGATAACCATAACATTTTAATTATCGTTCTAATTCCGTGAGAATAGGGAAGTCCACATTGCAGCTAATGATAGCAACACTGAGGAATGATATGTTTGGAATCACTTTCAGAATGATTTTTTTTTTCCAACTGATAAACAATAATAATAAAAAAAATAAAACATTGCCAGCCAATCAGTATCCACCAACTTTAAAGAGTTTGAGCATTTAAAGCGGTGCATATTTTTAATAAACAGAATGATATTGTGTGTTGGTGTGGACTAATATACGGTAATTGTCATAATAGTTATCTTTAGAGTTAGCGCACAGAAGTTGCCTTTGCCAAAGGAGGTAATCATAACAACAGTACATTGCATATGTGCTTTCTGTTGCGTTTCGGGGAGTGTGTCTATAAAGCATGCCATCTACTGTCAGAGGGATCACTTAATTGTAGATTTACATTTCACAACTAAACTTAAGTTTAAGATTGTTGACATTTAGCTAACTGTGCTAGTGGTGTAAATGGCAAAAATGAAATTTCTTTAAATTAGTCGACTCCCTGAAAGTCGTTGTATTATTCACACGCTGTTATCACAATTTGCTCACCTGAATCAGTGAGCAACCAATTAAATATACTATCCAAACCTATGGATACATTTTATTAAACACATAACAAATGTAATATGCAAAAATGAAATTTGCACATTAAGTACAAGACATTTTGTCACGTTTAGTATCATTTTTGCTTTGAGCCCTGCTTACTTTCAGACCTTAAACTGAACGTAAACTGTATAATTGTTCATAACATGCTGCATCTGAATGTAAAAGAAAGGGCAAGCTGTTAGAAATGTTGTATAATGCATATTTAACTTATCTAAACTCTATGTTGTGACTCTATAATTGTAAAACAAGCCCTGTGCAAAAGCAGTTGTTTTGAATTGTTACACCTTATGCCAAGGTAAACATAAAAAAGTTTTTCATTTTAATCGCATTTATGTTCCACTAAGTGATTTTACTCCTAGGATAGCTCAATGAATCAAACTGCATGTGTTATTTTTTATTTTTTATTTATTTAAAGCCTCAAAACTGTAGTGGGTAAGTATTTTATTCCTGTTCACAATTGTAACCAGTGGGAACCTACAGAGTAAAAAAATGTCTCAGTTGGTCAACGAGACCCAGTAGAAAGTTGAAAATAATCAAATAGCATAATTGAATGTTTTTTTATTTTACAATTATATATGCCAAACATGTTACGTCTCTATTATGATGGTTTACTTGCTTCCTATTTCTTGTCATGTGACACTTCACAACAGCCAAGCAAAAATGTTAACACGAAATCAAGACAGTCTGCATTTATTTATAGTCAACATTCTACAATCTTCGAACACAAAAGTAAAGTTTTCTCAAATGTTGTCAGTGGGATTCAATGGATTTGTATATAGCAAGTTGCATAATACAAATCCTAAACAGACATGTCATTTCTTAGGTGAATTTCTTATAATGATATGGGATTGTAAGAGTACTAGATCAGCTCATCAGATCAGTCAGCGTGTAACAAAACATTTTAATGCACCCTGTCCCTCACAGTCAACAGCATATTGTAACACCCTGTTTATACCGCTAGTGAAGCCACAAGCTGGAATGTTCCCATTCTAATCAATGAAGCTGACTGTTTAGACTGCTTCCTTGATCATAATTGCAGTGTTTTATTTGCTCACTCGCAGTGCGGTTTCCATGCCGTACAGAGTTGTAACAGTAGCCGTAAGCAGAAACCAAATGGGTGTGAAAGGGCAACAGTGAGGCTCTATTTAGAAGTCCAGCATTTGATTGACAGGGAGGTGTGCAACACCATTACAGCCTCCACAATCATGTCAGAGCTTTTCTCAGCACTGTAAGTCACACAGTGTTTTTAAAGGGTCACATGCTTTCTGTTTTCATGTAATATGACACTGATATTCTATATGCACAGTATTTATTATGTTTCGTATACAGTAGGCCGATAGCAACAATTTCTTGCATTCACTCAAAAGCAAGTAAGTCGTAATTCTTTATCTGCTGTTATAATACTCAAATGGACTGGCATTGCAAATAAATAATGTGCTTAACAGTGAGTACCAGGAGAGCAGATTTGCACAGTGTCAGCTCTTTGGGATGCCCTGTGTGCGTGATCTCAGCGAATCTGGTCGCTATGGTGTCTCCAGGCTAAGGCGAGGGGCTCTGTTTGCTAAGACAAACAAGCAGTAATAAAGCACCCAGCTAGACAGAGAGACTTTCCGATGTGAAGGCGCGCTCACTGCACTGAATGACAGGAAAAATCCTAGCATGCATTGTTCAGACTGTTGATTCTAATGTGTGCAAACATTTATACAGCGCTTGCCGTCTTGCGAAACCAAATTTGAAAGTGACTTGTTGGTCTCTCTGTCTGTCTGTGCATCCATCCATTTATTTGCAGTATATGTATGAATGTGAAAACATTTTCTTGAAACGTGTGCTTGTGCCACATTTATTTAAAGCAGAGCATTTAACAGTTTTTTAAAAGTTTTTATTATTATTTATTTTTTTTTTTAAATGAATGACGCAATACATATGCTGTTCAAAATTCAAAACATATGAGAGTTATCTTGATACTAGTTGATGTGTAACTGTGTTACTGCAGTTAAGTAAAATTAGTAAAATATAAAGAAGGTGTGATAAAATCTTGTGTGATCTCTCTTCAAAATAGTAATTTGTATATATTTTTTGCATTTATATATCAGTTATTTAAGAAAATATTTTTTTTTATTGATCAAGCACATATTAAAGGGGTAGTTCACCCAAAAATGAAAATTCTGTCATCATTTACTCACCCTCAAGTAGTTCCAAACCTGTATGAATGTCTTTGTTCTGCTGAACACAAAGGAAGATATTCTGAAGAATGTGGGAAACAGAGCAGTTCTGGGGCACCACTGACTTCCATAGTATTTTTTTCTCCTTCTATGGAAGTCAATGGTGCCCCAAAACAGCCTGGTTACAAACTTTCTTCAAAATATCTTCCTTTGTGTTCAGCAGAACAAAGAAATTCATACATGTTTGGAACTACTTGAGGGTGAGTAAATGATGACAGAATTTTCATTTTTGGGTGAACTATCCCTTTAAATAATCAATAAGTGACAGTAAATACACTTATAATTTTCCAAAAACATTTCTATTTCAAATAAATGCTGTTTTTGAACTTTCTAATCATCGAAGAATCATGTAATAATGTATCACT
The DNA here is from genome assembly GCA_021397915.2 of Tor tambroides. Classification (NCBI taxonomy): domain Eukaryota; kingdom Metazoa; phylum Chordata; class Actinopteri; order Cypriniformes; family Cyprinidae; genus Tor; species Tor tambroides. The sequence goes on from JAFVLL020043162.1 coordinate 24,711, forward strand.
GTTCCCATAAGCAGCACAACTGTTTTCAGCATTGATAGTAAAAAAGGGTTTCTTTCGCATCAAATCATCATATTAGAATGATTTCTGAAGAAACATGTGACACTGAAGACTGGAGTAATGGCTGCTAAAAATTCATTAAATAAAATACATTTTAATAGAAAACATTTCTTTTAAAATATAATAATATTTCACAATATTGCTGTTTTACTGTATTTTTAATCAAATAAATTCAGCCTTGGTGAGCATAATAGACTTTTTTCAAAAACATTAAAAATTTGAACAACCCCAATTTTTTTGAACACTAGAATAAATGTCCAAATACTTTTTAAAGGTACAGAGACTATATTTTACTCAAAAAAAAGTAAAATAATCTCTGTAAGTAAAATATTTCTAGACCTGTCTTTGGTTCATTTTAAACAGAAGATTTGAAATGGTAAACATTTATTTAGATTTTATCAGCAGCATTTGTTTGCAGTTTCAGAATAATTCATTAAGTTAATTGCTTTTCTGTTTGTGAATCTGCTTATAAATGTGCCCATAAAGCGTTTTTCAGAAAAGCCTTTAAATAAAGAGGTGAAATTGCCTTTGATTAAACTTTTATTGTCACAGTTAAAAGTTAGGAGGGCCTTTCCAATGATGCATAGAAAAAGACCGAAGGACAAGTACTGTGAAGTATAAAGTGTAATGTTGAAATGAGACTTGTTTCAAAGGATGAACTAGGCAGAATTAGCCCTTTGTAATGGCCTAGATCTAAGACAATGTTTTGTCTTACCTCTACCTTTATTTAATTAGGAGGAAAATTTTAATGTATTATCTTCAGCATATGCCACAGACCATATGTAAATTTCATGAAAATTCCCACTTATTCTTTGCTGACATTATGGACTCACAAGCTTATGCACTATAATCTGAGTAATGGGAGTAATGTTAGCAGTGACTAATGTGGAAAGACTTGAAACACCCATTTACATCGATGCTAATGTGCCCAAATACATTGTGCGATGCCTATTGGGATGCAGATGTAGCTATTGTTCATGGAAGTTCCCCATCAGGTTTCATGTAGAAGTTGTTCTCTGTACTCATCTTGATCATATTCTCATCCATTTATAAAAGAGGAAGCATTAAAGTGGTGTCAGGTCAGTACAGAGGCCTAGAAATGACAAATTGCCTCAGACAGAAACATTGTTCTTGTTGATTTAACGTTTCAAACAGGTAATTTTAAGCCTTGTCATCCAGCATTGCATTTTTGCTCAACGTCCTTAACTCTCATGTTGTATTCCGGTCATCTTGACCAAGAGATTTATTTATTTTTTTCCGAAAATGCTAATTAATTATCGCATTGGACTGAAGCCAACTGATTTTGCTCTCACGCAGCTTCCAAAAACTTTTTGATAATTTTCGTACTTTTTGGGGGGATTTTTCCCCACCTTTTTCTACACTTATGGTGCTCCCAGTTAAAAATAGCAACAACAAAAAAAAATGCTTATATATTTATCATTATGCTATATTATTAGCAACTCTTGGACTCAATCTTTGTATAAACTTGTTTTCTTTCAAATAGCAGGTTTTGTATGTCTTTTTGGAAATGATTGGTCATAGGCCTCATTGACCTGAGTTTATTCACCTCAGTTTTTTGAGTGAAGGCAAAAGGTGCAAAGCTCAGATCAATGATGCCTACATCCAGTCAGTTCCAAAAAGGAACACTAAATGTGCTAATTGAAAGAAAACAAGTTGATAAAAAGATTGAATCCAAGATTTGGTGATAATAGCATAATGAGAAGTACACAAGAACTTTTTAAAGGCCGTCATTTTTGTCCCGCAAAAACCATATTAGGACAATTTTAAATGATTTTCAGCACAGTACACTAATATTTTTATTTCAGTATTCTTAGTTTAGATGTATTGATTTTTATAGTGCACTGTTGTCTGTTTTCCACTGATATTTTCAGAAGTTGTTAATGGAAAAAAAGTCGGTACTTGGCATTGCGTCATAAATGTAGCCACCAACGCATTATATGAGCAGCTCTTCTTGTTGTTAGTTGTGATTGGTCTTCCAAGAATCATATGCTTGGAGAATTTGAGGAAAGCATGATGATGGTGGGTCAGTGCAAAAGGGCAGCGTCTACCTGGAGACACAGTTGTTTTTTAAAAGTCTGTATTAGCATTTTCTGAGAAGAAGGCAGCAGTACTGTCTATATTTTTCTGAGGGATGCTGAGCAAGAAACCACTTCTCTGATCTTCTCGTTTGCCAACAGCGGCGCCTTTGAGTTTGGAGACGGTGCGAGCGACTGCCTGCAGTGCTGCAGAAGTAACTGAGGCAGTGATGCTGCAAGATATAACTTAAGCAACACAAACAAATCACAATTTATGATAGATTGCAAACAGCACTTGATGCTCAAAGTATTTTAGAACTTTTTTATTTCAACTCTTTTGACACTTTTATTTGATATTTTATTCTATGTTTTTCCAATTCATTTTGTGAAAAGAAAAAGTTATTTCTCAATGCACTTTAGCATTCAGAAAGCTGTTATTTTTTTATCTGACCAGTTTTGTCACAGCATCTCCCTGAAGACTTTTAAAGGGCACTAGCAAAACTGGTCTCATTTTCTTTCTCAAGCATGTGTGACTGTGATAAGTCAACAAAAGCTTTTTTAGACTGCATCAATTTATCCTTCTGTTCTTTAGCTTCATCTGTTCCTCCTGCTTTCTTCAGTTCTCTTCTTTCTCCAAACTAATCTGCAAACAACATCCCAATGTAGGGTATGGAGGAGTCGCTGTAGGAGTCATCTTTCTCATCTTGCAGTCTCCCTCTCTTTCCCTCCACCTTTCACGTTTCTGTATCATTAATTTTTGTCGTGGGTTCCTTCTCTGCACTAATAATATTTTTTGTAAATAATAATAATAATAATAATAATGGTAGTATGTTCAGTTTATTGATTGATTGATTAATTGATTGAGGCTGTTTGAACACATTCAGCCACATGAGCGTCTACTACACTATGCAAGTTATTTTGTGGTTTTATGCGTTATTATGCATTTTCGATTACCACTGGAAATGTTTGAAAGTGGAAAGCTCAATGTTTAGGCAGTGTTTTTTATCTATATTTTGCTTCTTTCACTTGTGATGGGATCGACAAAAACTAATCGTAATACCAGAAAACAAGGCCTGATTCATTCTCTCTTTTTGTCCAGAATAAGATGCAATTATTACTACTTTTCTCTTCATGTCAGGAAAATAAAAAAATTGTCTACTCTAGAAAATGCTAATCCTAGTTTCCCTCCTCTGTACCTTTTTTCTTTACTACAGCCTACTTTCTCCTCTCCATTTTCTTCCCATGCATTCAGCACCCCTGAGGGAAATTCTATAGCACAAATACTTCTTCAGAGTGTGTTGGAGCACAGTATATTACACTGAGCTGCCCTCCATCGTCTTTTAGATATGTCCTTTTCCTCTAGCTTTACTCACTCTCGTTTTTTTCCAAATGCTTCCCTGACCTATCTTTGAGATTTTCAACATTAATTAACATTCTTAATTAACTTTGGTTACCTAAGCCAAAATCTATGAGGGGGTCAATGAATGTTTTAGCTCCACTATTAGCGTTTAAAGCACTCAGGTACGGAAGTGACCACCAGTCTTCGTACATCAGGGTGTTTTAGGCAAGCTGAGCCCATTTACCTCCTTTTGAGGTGTCAGCAGTCACAGCATTGGACAGATGGTCACTCCCCCTCCTGGCTGGCTTGAGTTCTATTACTGAGGGAAATCAATAGGACTGTAGAAGTCACCGTGACCTGTAATTTAAGAACATCTATAAAACTGCACGCTTTACTTTGTTCAATTATTATTAGGATTCCCCTCTGATGGGCGTGTTGACTATAAACGCAATTGATTTTCGGCCGTGAAACCTAGTTGTGGCGTTAAACAATATCAGCTACTAGCAAATATAATTCTTAGACATCTGCTTTTTATGCTCAGAAATTCAGCACTGTGAAAGAAACAACAATCCTATTTCATGTCTGAACATTAATCTTCGAAATAGACCATTTTTCTCTTTGGCATCTTCATGCAATATGTCTGTAATCAAACCAAGGACAGATCTTATTTGCCTGTGCGTTAAAGAGATTTACTGAATTGCACAGGAACATGATATCAAGATTTTTATTTCAACATCTAACAAACTTGTTTGGAATTAAAGTATCATACTTTTTGCACTGTATAAAACTTTTGCATAATATTTCAAATCTTTTGAAGTCATGTTTGTGTTAGGAACAGAGCAAAAGTAAAATAATTATTCACTGAAATTTCTGCACTAGCTTTTCTTGGTGTGTCTTTTAAATGAAATGCATTCACAAAACCACACTAAATGATTTGTTTGTGAATCAGAATCAATACTCAAACCGATTCAATGACGCACTGATTTGGTTGTAGCGACTGTAGCTTAATGGAGAAGAAAATCATTAGTGAAAAATGAAATTTCAGCTTGTTCACTCAAAGCTGTGACTTCAGAAGACTAGTAATATGGTACGGTATTCATATGGTGCTTTTGAGTCATTTTTGAAGCTTGAAAGCTCTAGGTCCCATTTATCATTATTGCACTGAATAGAGCTACCAGTACAAAATTCCTGCTTTCATTTTTTACAGACGAAAGAAAGTCAGATGGGTTTGGAACATGAGAATGAGCAAATTAAAGATTTGTCATTTTTGTGTGAACTAATCCTCAAACAGTTTTCCTCACGAATGCTGAAATTAGCTGTCAGTGCTCATTTACCTTTCCCAGAAATAGTAGGCCCGAACATTATTAGCTTCAGCTCCAGAGGCAATTGCTGCTGAGAATAATTTGACTATTGCTGCTGTTGTCAGTTTGTTTTGCAATGAACGCTATAAAAAGTTGGAATTTTTCTGCACGTCATTTGTCACCGGAGAGCAATAAGTGAGAAATTCCCTCATCCATTTAGCTCAGACCTGTTTGTTATCTCTATGCCTCTTCAAGAAACGAAGAAATAAGCAATATTTGGAGCGGAAGCTAATAACAGCCATCTAAAATGGAAAGAGCTTTCCCTGCTCTATAATAGAGAGTCTTTTCTTGAAGGAATAGCTCACATAAAAATCTGTATAGCATACAGCACATCGAAATGGGATGCCATGGAAGTGAGTAAATAATGGCTAAATGTTCATTTTTAGGTTGAGCTTTTTTATGGTTATTTGCGTACATTTGCATGCATTTATTTAGTTCTTTTGAAAGTATGCAGTTTTAAACGGTTAGTTCACCCAAAAATTACAATTCTGTCAATGTTTCTTTCTTCTGTTGAACATAAAATATTTTGAAGGATGTTGGTAACGAAACAGTTGTTGGTCCCCATTGACTTCCATAGTAGTTTTTCCCATACTATGGAAGTCAGTGGGGACCGGCAACTGTTTGCTCACCAGCATTCTTCAAAATATCTTCTTTTTTTGTTTAGCAAAATAAAGAAATTGCGTGCTATCAAACGGAGTACCTATACTTTGAAAGACACACACCAAAACTCTCTTGGCTGAGGCTGCTCTTAAACTGCTGGGGAACAGAGATGTGAAGCTAATGGTCAGTGTGATCAGTGAAACCGTCTCGAATCACTGAGCAAGGACTTTTTTTTAAAGGAATTTCATTATGAGATACAGTGCTTTATAGTAATATTGAGAAAAATAAAAAATAAAAAAATACGGAAGCTCTAGTCTGTGCTGCATGTCCTGACCTTGTTTTACATGACTGCATGTGTTTATCTAGGTATTAACCTCATTTTGAGCTTTGACTTAATCTGGGTAAACAGCAAGGTACTGTGAAAGAGAGAGGACTGCAGTATTGAGTGCTTTTGTGCATGAATTTGTTAGAGAGAAAGGTAAAGAGAGATGTGTGGAGTGGGAATTGGGTGTTTGAGTGGGATAGGTGGAGTGGTGGGACTATCCATCGTGACTGAGCTTCTTATAAACAGCAGTTCTGAGTTGGCTGATCTTCACCGCCATAGTCCTGTAATGAGAGCTTTTCATATTATTCCATGATCTAAATAATTGGTTATGTAAAGCAGACGGTAATTTGATTTGCATATCCTTAAGGAAATATCAGTGCTTGCAAGGCAGCAAAAGAATAGTTGACAGTCAAAGCAGACAGGTTAGATATACAAAGGCCATTATGACATCATCAAATTGCTCCCATTATAATTTATGGACATGTCTATACTGCAAGTGCCCAATTGCATTACGTAGACCTTGAGTTAATGGACTTCTATTTTTGATGCATTGCACAGCTACTATACTTCAGCTACTTACTGTTACATCAAAGCGAGCTTGTGATGTTTCAGGTCTCTGGCCTATTATTTTAATGTATTTCCTTTTAAAATACTGTATGAAGCAAATTTAATGTTACATTTCTTAAAGTTTATCTCAAAATAAAAAAAAAACACATTGATAATTATCTAAAAATGTTGAATGGAATTGCATTATTTTAATGTTTTTGAATTCTCTTATCACCAAGACGGTAAATATTTATTTCTAATTATAATTATTAAGCGAATAATAATTAAGCGGAATTTTCAGCATCATTATTCCAGACTTCTGTGTCACATGATCATTCAGAAATCATTCTAATATGCTGATTTACTGTTTAAGTAACATTTCATAACAGTTGTGTTGCTTAGGCTATTTTTTTTTTTTTTTTGTAGAAACCGTCGTGTGTGTGTTTTTTTTAGACCAAGGTTGTCTTAACAGTTATTCATAAACCAGCCTTGAAATTCATGTTGGCATTAGCTGTTTTGACAGGGAAGATACATTTAAGTCCAGTGCTTGCCTTGCAGAAGTTGTACACATTGTCCAGAACTGAAATGATCACAAAGGAATATTTTCTGGATCGGTACAACAACTGTCTTGAGGCAGAGCAAACAAGACCTGTCGTAATTTCTTTCGGCATTTCATCTGAGATTGTAGACAATGCTCTGTTGATATAGTGGTGGTTACTGCGGGCCTTGGGAGCATCTGTGTGTCTGCTCGGCCTGAAACAAAACAGAGCCCAGAGCTCATTCTCTGTCTGAATGAGGATTAGTGAATCAGATGGACCGTTTGCTCACAATCCTCTTTTGAAAAGAAATCTGTGCATTAGTTTGGTCTGTCGGCTTGTTAGTCTGACTGGCCTGCTACGTGTTTATCCAACTGACTTTAGCCTTTATCACATTTAGAGAATGCGATAAGGACTATTTTCCATGTCTAAACTAACTAAAAAAAGGACTTTATTTTTGAGACATACAGTATTTTGCAGATCAGATTTTAATTCAGGAACAGCTCTGATTCAGTGAGTTAATTTAGTGAATGGTTTATCAGACTGATTCAAAGTGGCACAGTAAGTGCTGAGTTTGTGAATCCTTTTGAAAGATTCATTAAAGAACCGGTTTGTAAGAGTCATTTTTTGTTAATCAGACTACACTGCTGGCACTGTATATTTGTTTTTTCATGCAGCCTGATAAAAAAAACTAAACAGAGAGACATGTTTTCTTGTCATTATTTTGTGGTACACAGCCTCTTTATCTCTTAAGTTCAGACTGTAGACTCACATTAACAGCACGGGTAAAATATCTATTTCTCTAGCTGCAATTTTTTTTAAGGATTAAATGAAGAATTATTTAATTTGGTCCCAAACTGGCCAGTTAGAAAGGAAAGGGCCATCTGTAATATACAGTATCACCAATTTGGTTTTTATGTGACAGTTTTTTCTGATTAGTTTAATACCGAAATGTACTTGCATTCCCATTAATAGAAGAATAAAGAAAGAATGATACAAAAAATTGGCCATATTAGTCCCTACTAACATTTAGAGATATTGTATCAGTGTGAGAGAGTCTGCTAGCCATGAGTTTCCACTCTTGCATGTTTATGAATATTTGAAAGACAAATGGTATTTCAAACAATGATGTCATGGTGATATAGTTTTGAAATGTTGCCGGTCCAGTTGGAATTTCACGAGGGTCCGCTAGAATGTGGGCTGATAAGGAATGTGCATTTGTTTTAGTGGCAGTCCAGTCTGTGCTGTGCCTGGTCTGTCTCTCCTGTGACACATACAAATACAGGTTAGAAATCTCATTCTAATTTTAGATGTGTGTGAGTAACAGAACAAGATTAATTATCAATTAGTCTTATCAATATTTATTTTCCTTGGATGTTCAGCTTGCCTCTTAAGTGTATATACACACTGTTGAGCAGCAGAAAGGCAGTGCAGGTTTTTTTTTGCACCTGTGTCGGTAATGACTTTATTGCATTGCATACCAGTTGTTTCTCTGTGGTCATGACTATTTTAAGAGAGCTGCTCTCAGCAAAAACAAGCCACTTGTACCATTAATGAGTAATCCCTTCAGGAGAGATCAGCCACATAGAGATTTATACTTGATGGGCCTATCATTTGTAAGATGCAGAGTAACGGTCGGGAGAAAGACATTTGGGGTTGTAAGTCTCAGAAGAATTGTGAAATTGTCGGCATGTGATTACAGAGTGGGTGCAAATTTAATGATGGCTAAAAGTGTGTGAGAGTCCTGGGCCAGTCAGGTTAATTTAATGAATCATTCAAAGATAATCACAAATGCCGGAGTTTACCTGTCAATTAGTCTGAAGAATTATTCAGTGAATCAGACTACTGAATTAATTCCATTTAATATATATATATATTAAATGATGTAAAAAAATAAAAGAAATAAAAAAAAATAAAAAAAATATGGCTGTTAAAGGAATGGAAGATTTTTTAAAAAAATCATTTTATTTTATATTTAATTGTCATAGTGATATTTTTAAAAATAAATAATTACATACTAAATTGCAATAATAGAAAGTTTTAGAAGCATCAGTTAGAATGGGTAGAAAATTATTATCCAATCAGAAATGTTTTGCACTTCATGCCATAAAGGAGTTTCAAGAAGTTCCATTTGACAGTTGTACATTTGTTTTAATTATTGTAAAGCACAATAAAGTATTTGCTGTACATTCGAGTATTAGTATTATTATTATTATTATTTTGGTGAATATTTAATGAAAAAATTATACCATAATGACTTATACTGTAAATGTCAGAACAGTTCATTCATTCATTCATTCATTCATTCAGTAAAAATATTGGCAAGAAAAATAAAATATTTGCTGTAAATTCTAGTAGTTTTTTTTTTGTTTAAATAAATAAATAAATATAAAAATTATAAATATAAAAATTATATAAATTTATAAATATACAAATTTATATATATGGCTATAATTTTAATGGTAGGTTTATTTGAACAGTGAGAGACATAATAACAACAAAAACTCCAGAAAAACACATTTTAAAAAAATGAAAAAAAATTGATTTGCATTTTAATGAGTCAAATAAGTATTTGACCCCTTCGCAAAACATGACTTAGTACTTGGTGGCAAAACCCTTGTTGGCAATCACAGAGGTCAGACATTTCTTGTAGTTGGCCACCAGGTTTGCACACGTCTCAGGAGGGATTTTGTCCCACCCCTCTTTGCAGATCCTCTCCAAGTCATTAAGGTTTCGAGGCTGACATTTGGCAGCTCGAACCTTCAGCTCCCTCCACAGATTTTCTATGAGATTAAGGTCTGGAGACTGGCTAGGCCACTCCAGGACTTTAATGTACTTCTTCTTGAGCCACTCCTTTGTTGCCTTGGCTGTGTGCTTTGGGTCATTGTCATGCTGGAATACCCATCCATGACCCATTTTCAATGACCTGGCCCTGATGGTACATGGCATCGTCCATCGTCCCTTTGATGCAGTGCAGTTGTCCTGTCCCCTTAGCAGAAAAAACACCCCCAAAGCATAATGTTTCCACCTCCATGTTTGACAGTGTTCTTGGGATGGTGTTCTTGGGGTTATAGGCAGCATTCCTCCTCCTCCTCCAAACACGCTGAGTTGAGTTGATGCCAAAGAGCTCGATTTTGGCAAACTTCAGACGGGCCTGTACATGGGCTTTCTTGAGCTGGGGGACCTTGCGGGTGCTGCGGGATTTCAGTCCTTCATGTAGTGTGTTACCAATTGTTTTTTTTTTTGGTGACTATGATCCCAGCTGCCTTGAGATCATTGGCAAGATCCTCCCGTGTAGTTCTGGGCTGATTCCTCACCGTTCTCATGATCATTGTAACTCCACGAGGTGAGATCTTGCATGGAGGGAGATTGATAGTTATTTTGTGTTTCTTCCATTTGCGAATAATCGCACCAACTGTTGTCACCTTCTCACCAAGCTGCTTGGCGATGGTCTTGCAGCCCATTCCAGCCTTGTGTAGGTCTACAATCTTGTCCCTGACATCCTTGGACAGCTCTGATTGATTAATTGCTTCTGTGGCCAGGTTGTCTTTTATACAGGTAACAAACTTTAAGAGCACCCTTTAAGAGAGTGCTCCTAATCTCAGCTCCTTACCTGTATGAAAGACACCTGGGAGCCAGAAATATTGCTGATTGGTAGGGGATCAAATACTTATTTCACTCATTAAAATGCAAATCAATTTATAACTTTTTTGAAATGCGTTTTTCTGGATTTTTTTGTTGTTGTTATTCTGTCTCTAACTGTTCAAATAAACCTACCATTAAAATTATAGACTGATCATTTCTTTGTGAGTGGACACACGTACAAAATCAGCAGGGGATCAAAATAATTTTTTCCCCCACTATATATATACACCATGGCTTATAAATGTCATTACAAATTATTTCATTATCGTTTATTTATTTATTTATTTATTTAAAAATAATGCCCAGAAAATAGCCAAAGGCAAGTAAACTAAAGCAGAAAAAGAAATCTTATTTTTGAGTGCTGCAGAGCCTTTTGTCCTTGTGGGCATCTCACCATCAGCCACTGACATGTTCCAGAGACTTCCGCTGTAATGTGACTGTCACCGTTTATCTGCTCTGTGTGCTTGCTGTATTGTGGGCCATCTCTCTCTCCCTCTCTGTCATACTTCTCCATCCCACCTCCCCTTCCTGTTATATCCACTTCTCTTTCTCTCTCTCTCTCTCTCTCTCTCTCTCTCTCTTTTCATTTGTTTCCCTCTGCTGCATTTGCTCTTGTCCTCTACTTTGTCATTTTATCCTCCTCTCTCTCTTGTTCCATCTCTCTCAGTTCCCTCTTGCTCTCCTCTGCCCCTATGGCAAGGAAAAAAAGCACAGTATGTGGAGGAAGGAATCAACAAATAAACTAATGACTGGAGAGATTAGGGTTGGTTTAAAAGGTGGAAGGAAAAGTGTAGTATGAAATGGCATAGGGGGTTTAAGTTGCTCTCTGTCAAATGCAGCTATGCCCTCTTGTCCTCCGCCTCAGCATGGAATAAAGTCCTTCCCGCCGACAGCCAAATTCCGAGTGAACTGCACAAGAACATTCTTGGTTTGACACCAGTTTCACTGCTACCACCTACTGTAGTGCAGACCAGACTTCAGCTGGTTTTAGTTTGCTGACAGAGAGCTATGCTTTAGGATGTTAACAGCCGAACAGTAATTAAACTGTCAGCAACAAGCTAAAACCCTCTCAGAAAAGTTCTGTCTCTAACTTCATGCCCTTTAATGCTCCGCTATCTAGTTAATTAGTCATTCAGACAGCCCATCCAATAGTTGAAAATAAAATATGTATATATACACTGCTGAAAAAATTAAAGGAACACTTTTTAATCAGAATGTAGCATCAAGTCAGTTAAACTCCTGGGGTATTGATCTGATCAGTTAAATAGCAGAGGAGGTTGTTAATCAATTTCAGCTGCTTTGGTGTTAATGAAATTAACAACAGGTGCACTTGATGATCAACAATGAGATGGCCCCCAAAACAGGAATGGCTTTACAGGTGGAGGCCACTGACATTTTTATTCCCTACTCATCTTTTCTGACTGTTTTTCACTAGTTTTGCCTTTGGCTAGGGTCAGTGTAACTACTTGTAGCATGAGGCGATACCTGGACCCTTCAGAAGTTGCACAGGCAGTCCAACTCCTCCTGGATGGCTCATCAATATGTGCCATAGCCAGAAGGTTTGCTCTGTCTCCCAGCACAGTCTCAAGAGCATGGAGGAGATTCCAGGAGACAGGCAGTTACTCTAGGAGAGCAGGACAGGGACGTAGATGGTCCGCAAATAGTGTACGCTGTTCTGTGTCAGCCACGCCACAAGGATACACTGTTTTCATTCAAACCAAAGCTTGGAAAACGTATCCTTGTGTTGCGGCTGACACAGAACAGCGTACACTATTAGCGTCCAGCGGATATTCTCCAAAATGACATTACGCTGACGAAGAGGAGACGAATTGTTGAATAAAGTCATTGTTTTTGTTTTCTTTGCGCAGAAAGTAAAGTGTTCTCGCTGCTTCATTAAATTCAGATTGAACCACTGATGGCAGATGGACTATTCTGACAATGTTTTTTATACTTTCCTGGGCATTGACAGTGTTATTTATTTGGCAGTCAAAGGGACAGTCACAAGCCTCCCGGTTTTCATCCAAAATACCTTAAATTGTGTTCCGAAGACGAACAAAGCTTTTACGGGTTTGGAACGACATGGGGGTAAGTGATTTATGACAAAATTTTCATTTTGGGGTGGAGTAACCCTTTAACCCATCAGCAGGACTGGTATCTGCTCCTTTGTGCAAGGAGGAATAGGATGAGCACTGCCACAGCCCTACAAAATGACCTCCAGCAGGCCACTGGTGTGAATGTCTCTGACCAAACAATCAGGAATAGACTTCATGAGGGTGGTCTGAGGGCCCAACGTCCTCTAGTGGGCCCTGTGCTCACTGCCCGGCACTGTGGAGCTCGATTGGCATTTGCCACTGAACACCACAATTGGCATGTCCACCACTGGCACCCTATATTTTTCAAAGATGAGCGCAGGTGCACCCTGAGCACACGTGACAGATGTGAAAGGGTCTGGAGAAGCTGTGGAGAACAGCATGACCAGTTTGGTGGTGGGTCAGTGATAGTCTGGGGAGGCATTTCCATGGAGGGATGCACAGACCTCTACAGGCTAGACAATGGCACCCTGACTGCCATTAGGTATCGGGATGAAATCATTTGACCCATTGTCAGACCCTACGCTGGTGCAGTGGGTCCTGGGTTCCTCCTGGTGCACTACAATGCCTGGCCTCATGTGGCGAGAGTATGCAGGCAGTTCCTGGAGGATGAAGGAATTGATACCATTGAATGGCCCCCACGCTCGCCTGACCTAAATCCAATAGAACACCTCTGGGACATTATGTTTCGGTCCATCCGACGCTGCCAGGTTGCACCTCAGACTGTCCAGGAGCTCAGTGATGCCCTGGACCAGATCTGGAAGGAAATACCCCAGGACACCATCCGTCGTCTCATTAGGAGCATGCCATTAGGAACATGTTGTCAGGCATGCATACAAGCACGTAGGGGCCATACAAACTACCAGTGGTGGAAAGAGTACTGAAAATTTGTACTTAAGTACAAGTACTATTACATTGCTGAAATAGTACTCAATTACAAGTAAAAGTACTGGTGCCAAAACAGTACTTAAGTAAATGTACAAAGTACTCTTCTCAAAAACTGTGAATTAGTGGTCATGATACAGGAATTTCTAACTTCAATACCTTGAAAAATATCATTATTAAAGTACCCGTGCATATATATATATATATATATATATATATATATATATATATATATA
>JAFVLL020043163.1:0-13868 GCA_021397915.2 Tor tambroides
TTGTTGTTGTTGTTGTTGTTATTGTCATTATTATTGTTATTATTGTCATTATTATTATTATTGCATAGATATCAGTATTATAAATGGATATGGGGAGAGTTGGATTGAAAAAAAAAAAAAGTAAAGATTTCCTTATTGTATATACAAATTATGGAACAATTAAACATAGAAAGCAAAATGTAGCTTGTGTTCTTAATAGACATTACAAATCAGCAGCAGCTGGCAAACCTTCATGCACACTGTTGCCAGGCAGAACAGCTGGTTATTTTCTCTCTTTTTAATGCAGATTGGCTCTTTGTTATATATAATGTACTTTAATAAGATATTGTCTCACTACAGTTGCTGAAATCAGAAAATGATTGTAGTGCAGATCCTCAGGGATCAGCTCATGATGCAACGTAACTGCAACAAAGTAAGCAGCAGTGTCAACTCTAGACAGTGTGCGCGTAGGGTTTTATAATGATATGACAACAGAGTGTGTGTTCAGTGTGTATCCAAGCTTGCAGACCTCCCCGAGCCTAGAGCCTGGATCCCTTTTTCAAGGGGCAGGAGGTCTGGTGCACACATCTGGCTCATTTGTGATTGCCTGCAGTCGTTCTTTGCCTGGGCTAATGGTGTCCACTTCACAAACAAATCATTGTTGAACCAGTTCTTTTAATGATTTGGTACAGAATCACATTTTATTCCATTGTAACACAAGAGTTTATCATCCTAACCAGTCCAGTAAACGACAGGACATCTTGTTTCCTGATTAAAATGTATATGAATGTGACATTTCTGTGCATTTGTAGTAGAAAGATGCCTTTAGGCTTTTATTTGAAGATGTACGTGACAGGTTCATGTTTATTTTTTTGAATTAGTTTGACTATTTCTGAAGTGATTTCACAACAGGCTGATGATTGTAGTGGATACAATAAGAATCATTTTTCAAAGCCCTGAACATCATGTTTTTCCCCCCCCCTGTGACTAAAGAATTATTAATAGAACTGTTATGGAATCAGAATGAGAATCACTGATGTGTTTTTCAATGTTAAAATACTTGATCCCAGTTTAATGTGAGAGAGAACTATAATTTTGTCCAGCAGTCTTACCCTGGTGTCTTAGAGATGGAAAAACACTCTTTAAAGGGTAAATAGATGCTTTCTCAGGTGTTTTTGTGGTGGCAAAGGCAAACAGTGTATTTTAGCCTATGTCTGTGATACTAAAGTTGCCTGGAGATTTTCTTTCTCCCTGTGGAAAACTGGAAGATAATGTTTTTAGCTCCATGAGATTTGAAAACCCATCAGAGCCCGCGGGTCGATGGCGCACACACACAAACATTAAACCTAACTGGCCTTGCTGGTGCTGATATTGAAATCTGATATCATGTTGTGCTGGACATCAGATGGGCGAAGTTTGCTGAAAACCAGCATCATTACCAACAGTCTCTATAGGAAAGAAGCTAATGAAGTTGAGCCCAGTTTGGACAGAACAAATTTTCTGTGAAGAGGTCAGGTAAATTAGTGTGATTTGAACCCCGTCCAAACAAGTCTTTTATGGAGCAAATGACCTATTGTTTTTTCCAGCTTTTACCTCCTGAGAAATACAATGTCTGTGAAGTGTTATTTTTCACTTTTATTATTATTTTTCCACATTTAGTTCGACCATAACTAAAGTTAATTTCTCATTATGCCGTCTGGTGCACCTTCACTATAGATTTAGACCTTTTTGCCAACTTACTGGGTAAAATAGCGGTTACCAATTTGTGTTACAGGTACTATTGCTGTCCTATCATAACAATAAAGTTATTAAAATATTAGATTAATAAGTAGCATTTGTGTGTATGTATATTAGGGCCCTATGATTTCCATGATACGGTACATGTAAATGGCATTGTGGAATTGGAATTTACTGTACAATGCAAAATGTCACGGAATTTGCCAAATTTTGAACAAATAAATCAAAAGTTAATCAGTAGACTTAAATGAACATTAAATTGCAAAAAAGAGTATTTAAATATATATCCTGCATGTTCTGCATGTCTCTGTGTGAATGAATGGCGCAGATGTGTGGTTTCTCCAATGTTTTGAGAGCATCTGATTTCATAGGGCCCAAGTATATGATAACTGTTTCCATGACCAAACTGTATTTAATGTCCGAATCATCTTAAAGATGAGGACTCTGTTTGAATTGAGTCTTTCTCTTAGGTTAAGGCTCGAATCTTTATCTGATCTCCTGGGAGGCGTGTGTGCCGGAGAGGAACGGCATCATTAACAGAAATGGGCTGCAACTGTGAATTGAAGAGATAAGATTTGATTTTAATGGCACCACATTTTAGCGATGTTACAGTGCAGAGTAATTTTTTTGTCTATTTTCTTTTTTTTTTTTTTTTTCTTTTTAGATAGATAACTATGAATCCTGAGTAAATCCATTTGCACCCGTTGAGCCGTACAAAATCTCTGCAGTGAACGAGTGAAGCTGAAGGGTTGGACGAATATTGATTCAGTCTCTTAGGAAAATGAATGGGTCGTGACATTTTAATCTTTGATCCTAGTTTCATTGAGCTTGCAAAAAACAATATTTGTTATAAGGACCTATCACTGATTGCTCTAGGGCGATTTTGTCTGTAAACCCATGTGGCTGTGTATGTTCATTGATTCGCTTCAGTGCATCATTTGTTTTTAATTGTTTCCATCTCTCCAAGGAGCTTATGTTTAGTTTCTATGTGATTATGTTAATTGGAAACCATACAAGATTGTATTATCTATAAGTAATACATTTGCAATTGTTGTGATAAGGGTGAATTATTACCCTAAAGGCTTTTAGGATTCAATATTCAAATAACGAATGGCAACTTTCACAAACACAATGTCTTCCATAGTTTAAGTGATCCAGCAGCAGCTTGTGAAATCTAATTTGTTTTTAATTAAAGGGATTGATCACCCAAAAATAATTTACTCACCCTTATGTGGTTCCAAACCTGTACAACTTATTTCTTTATTCTGCAGAACACAACAGAACATATTTTGAGAAATTTCCCAGGTGTCTGTACAATGCAAGTCAGAAGTTACCAAAAAACATTTTTGGTTACCAACATTCTTCAAATTATTATTATTTTCATGAGACTTTAGTAATGCATGTGTGCCTGCATATTTTTAAGGTGGCATGTACAGGAATCACAATTGTTGAAAAAGAAAAAAAAAAAGAGCTGATACATATATACCAAAATACTTATCTAATGTCAAAATGCTCAAAAAAAAAAAAAATCTGGAGAACTTTTTTGCTGTATCACTCAGTACTATATCCACCCTGAGGACATGAGCCTCAGCGAGAGGGCAGACAGACAGACAGACAGACAGTGGAAACTTTGACACAAGCAAAGCAAGAAAGGGCCAATTCCCTCCCTCCCAGCCCAACTGCGCCCCCAACCCGGCAGACTCTGCCATAACCCTGGAGACGCCAGCATTCAGATACATAAGCCATCAGTGTTTCCACCAGCAAGCATCATTCCTGCAGAGGAACAGTCAGCCGCAGCTCTGCAGTGAGGGACGGACTAGGAGCCCAGGATCCTCCAGTGAGTCAGTGACTGGGGTTTTGTGCTCATATTTTGTGCAACAGTCACAGAGGATTCTCCAGTTCGTCATGTGTGAGGTTTGTGTGATTGTTTGTTGGGCTGAGGTTACTCACTCTGTTCTGGAGCCTGTGGTGGTTCCTATCCCATCTGTCTACATATGCAACCAGACTATGACTCATTAGGTCGGCTGTGCGCTCATTTTTACATTAATTAAAGAATGCGCCCTACACAAACACTTCTAGCTTCGATGTTGTTGCATACTGAAATGTGTTGGATCCCAATTCATAAAGTAATTAGTAATCAATTACAATGCACAATATATGGCTATGCCATATTTGGAATCAGCCATTATTAGTGATTTAAAGGATGGATGGATGGATAGATCGATCCCTGTTTTTACATTTAGATTATCATAATCTAATGCTCGTTTTCATAATCTAAAGTTAATCTTTAAAAACCCATAAGGTAACATTTTAGAATAGGGAACACTTATTCGCTATTAACTATGACCTTTCCCTCAATAAATTCCTAATTTGCTGCTTATTAATAGTTAGTAAGGTAGTTGTTAAGTTTAGGTATTGGGTAGGATTAGGGATGTAGAATAAGGTCATGTAGAATAAGGCATTAATATGGGTTTAATTAGTACTAATAAATGGCTGATATTCTAGTAATATGCATGCTAATAAGCAACTAGTTAAGAGACCCTAAAATAAAGTGTTACCCAGTTGGACTTTTTTCATGGGTTTAATCACCTACTGTGTTAAAATTTGAGCTTTTGTGTCTGACTCATGTTTGAGTCTAAGGCCACATACATATTTTAGAAGGGACAATTACATTTAAATCTGCTAAATTATTGCTCTGTGTGTGAATGGAATAGAGGAGTCACTCCTGAAATTGTGATAGCTGACAGTGATAACCATAGCAAGGTTTCTTTGCAAAAGAAGAAAATAGCGTTAACTATTAGTTGTTTAGGTTCTGTACATTCTGCTTTTGCTTGTCGCTGCATGAAAAGTTCAGTTGCAAGTACAGATTTTTGTAGTCAGACATTGTATAATGTGGTTGTCAGTCCTGTAAATGACCAAACCCTGAGTACTTATTTAAGCTTGTTTTGTTCTATACACACCGAGGAAAAACAACAGGTTTGGTTGTGCATGCCAATGTTGGGAAGTGACTAACAGAAGCAGAAAGGCTACAACTTGGCATCTCTCAGTAGCGTGACAGCTGTTTTAAAAATGTGTCGCTTTTTCCAAGCTGTTTATTTCCTATAAGTGGTAATCTAGCATAACAAGATGCTACACTTCTGTTTTTATTTTACCTTGTTTTGCACACAGTCCAGTAGTGTTGTTTTTAACTGAAAGTAAACCTATACATTTTAATAAAGTTGAAATAAAATATAAGTATTCGATGAACATTTTCAGCTTAAACTTATTTCAGTTGATTGCCAAGGCAAATTAAAATTAAGTCAGTAATACATATGATTCATACAGTTTGTGATCCTTCCAAACACACAAAAAATCATTTCACAAGCACCCTGGCAATGACTTTTACCTTTAATGCAGCAGTAATAATAAGCCCAGTCATCACAGGTTCGCATGGTAAAGAGCTGGAGCAGTAGTTTGGGTGTTTTTACTACATTTGATGTGAATTCTGTGCTGTTTGGGTGGGAGGATGCTATTTGTGAAACTTGTACTGATGATTTGTGAATGGAGTTGAGCTCTTTGGAAACATGATTGTGGCTAACGTTGACCAGACCAGTCTCACATTTCCCTAAACCTCACTGCAAGTGAACGTGCAAACTTCAATGATGAAAAAATATTTGTCTGATTTGCTGCATCTCACTGCAGTGAGAAGCAGGTGTAAAACATTGACCCAAAATGAGCCCAAAGAGGATGATTCAGCTGCACTGACTTTATACTTTCAGATGCAGAAGGCTTTATTTGGTTTAGAGATGTAATATGGTGCTAGATATGAATAAACAAAGCTGTAATGCTTTGTGTTTAGGTTTTAAAAGTCAGACAACAACAGAACACATTAGGGAAATAAGACAAACTTGTGTTAATTCAACATCTAACATCCCTTGTTTAGTGTTTAGTTCCCACAAGTTTTTATTGCTCTCAGTACTAAAGATGGCTAAACAGTGAAGAGCAGGTCACTTACTATGGTTGCTATTTAAGTGCAAATTGATGCAGTGACAAAGGATGTTTTTATGATGTATTTTATCACTGTGTAAGAGAATAGCAATTAAAAATTGAGAAGTTTAAAAGAGAGATATCTGATATGGGTATCAGATCTGGGCTGCGTTTCCCAAAAACTTCTTAACACTACGTCATTCTTAAGTTGTACCTGTACCTTATCGTTAATACGTGTTTCCTGAAACGTTCTTAGTTAAGTATACCTTCTGTAAGTCATAGTTTCGTAAGGTTGGTCTGGACCACTCTTAGCTATACCTTATCACTTTTGACAGTTCACAGTTCTTTACATCTCATTCAATACGAATATAATAGTTGTACAAAATCAAAGACGGTGCCGTCCGTTGAGCCATATAGTGTATTTGTGCACTAAAGCTTTAGGGGAAAAATAAATAAATAAATAATCGTCAGCATGGCAGCAAATTCAGTGGCTTTTAGATCTTGTTGGAACGATTTTGTCGAGACAAATTCAGCTGCTGGTGGCTCTCCTCTTTCTCTTTCTCTCTCTTTCTCCGCAATAGTAGCTGTCGATTATGTTTCTTCTGTTGCGTTTTTGAGTAGGTCATCCAATAACAGAAAATAGTGATTTATACCAATATGTGATGCTGCTGCTGGGCAATCAACAATGGTTGTGGAGTAAATGAAGATACTATGGAAAATATGTTATGATAATATAAAATGACCCATTCAAAGGCCAGTGAAGGCACACTGCCAGTTAGTGATATGGGCTATGTTTGGGCATGAGGTTGCAAGTTTGCGCACTCATTTCAGAATTATATAAAATATCCAGGGTTGGAATTAGTTCGCAATTTGGATTTATTTATTTATTTTTTTTAAGGTTCCAAGAGTCCTGATAAATGCAATTTCAACTATTTCTGAAGTGCTTCTTGTTGGAAAGCACTCTTACTACAATGTTTTTCTGTTGGGCATGTGTAGGTCCAAGGTGTTATTTATTTTTATTTTTCTCTCTCTCTCTCTCCTGTTAAAAGCTGTTAAATTATTAAGCAGTGTCTCATGTAGGTTTTTTTCCCCTTGTATTTTATGTGGTGACCACTGGGAGGTGCTCTGGGCAAAATAATTTTTCTTTCTTGGTTTTCTTCCCTGATGTGATATATATAATATTATTTCCACCACTGAATAAAAGTCACAATTCTGAGAAATAAAGTTAGAACTGCGAAATATAAACTCACAATTCTTTCTCAGAATTGCGAGTTTATATTTCGCAATTCTGACTTTATAACACGCAATTGCGAGTTATAAAGTCAGAATTGGGAGATATTAAACTCGCAATTCTGAGAACACATCAGTCCCCCCCCTCAAAACTGGACTTTAACTCGCAATTGCGAGTTTATATCTCACAATTCTGAGAAAAAAGTCAGAATTGCGAGTTTTTATCTTGCAATTGTGACTTTATAAATCATAATTCTGACTTTATATCTCGCAATTCTGACTATATAACTTGCAATTGCAAGTTTATATCACAGTTCTGTGAAGAAAAAGTCAGAATTGTGAGAAGTCACAGTAAACTTTCTTTTTTTTTTTTTTTATATATATTCAGTGGCGGAAGCGGGCTTCCATAGATGCGTGAAACTTTTACTTTGCAACATAAGTTCGTTGCGTTCTAACAGGAAAGAGTTCCGTGTCTTTATTTAAAATCAACTCTTCATCTATAAAGAACACCACTTTCTCACATAACGCAGTAAAGCAGCCCGTGCATAGAATGAATAATCGATTCTCGAGCCATTGATATCAACCAGTTCAGCGCCGCTGCCATGGACAGCACCTGGTAACGTCGCACGTAAGAAGGTATATCTTAAGCAATCTCCTAAGGTATAGTTAGAGGAACGCCTAGAAACGGTACACCTTTAGTTAAAGAGGTCATATGATGTGAAGTTGTCCTTTCTCTTTGGAGTGTTACAAGCTGTTTGTGCATAGATAAGATCCCTGAAGTTGCAAAGACTAAAGTCTCAAAACCAAAGAGATATTCTTTATAAAAGTTAAGACTCTGCCACGCCTTCCTAAAACGGCTCATTTAAACACGCCCCCACGTCTACGTCACAATGTGGGAAGATTTGCAAAACACCACCCAAATATATACGCAATGAAAGGCGGCGGAACTATTATTCTCTCTGTAGTGTTGTTGCTGCCGCCGGCGCCATGTCCTGGAGACGCTGTGTTTCGTTGTGAAAGCGAAACTACTTTGTTTGGGCTTCCAGAAGAGGACACAGCTAGAAATCAGTGGTTAAGTTGTATTTACAACACTGTTCCAGAACAGTACAACCCAAATATTAGAGTGTGTGCAGCGCATTTTACGGAGAACTTCTTTCCTGAACCTGGAAGAGTAACGTTAGCCTACAATGCTGGCTTGCACAAAGGCTGTTTCTATAAAGTGGGGCAATTCCAATTTTGCAAGGACAGTCTGGCACTTCTGACTCAGAGCCTGTAAGTACGTTTCTGCTACTGACGATTCAAACGCGAGTTTTGAGCAGTGTAGAGTAATGCTTGTTGTTTGTCGTTTCTCCGATCACAAATGCAGACATGGTAATGTTTACGTGGCGCGATGCAACTCGACACGTAGAAATACGCTATAAGTCATTATAATCAGTAATTATGTCCCCTCTGGATGCAACAAATGCCTCGTTTATAATGGGTTTTATTGTTTTTATGTCGTTGCGTCGGGACACGGCATCACAATATGGTAAGGGGCGTAACATTTCTCTCACGCTTGAGGTATTTGGCCAATCACAACGCACTGGATAAGCTGGCCAATCAGAGCACACCTCGTTTCTCAGAACGATGAGCTTTGTAAAAATCGATGTGTTTCAGAAAGGCGGTGCATAGAGGAGCAACAATAATGTACAGTATGTGGAAAATAATGTGTTTTTTTGAACCTTAAACCGCATAAACGCATCGCATTACACCAAATACACAAAATAATGTTCTTTTTGCAACGTCATATGACCCCTTTAAGGCATACCTTTAGAATCTTCATAGCGCGTTAAGAGACAGCGTTATCGGGAAACGCAGGCCTGGTTAATTATGCAAGCCTGTTTCTGCCTCAGAGTATAATAATAATAATAATAATAATAATAATAATAATAATAATAATAAAATTGTTTTATGTCTCACAATTTCAACTTTAAATATTACAGTTGTGACTATATCTCCCAATGTGACTTATTTTATTATTTCTTAAAATTGCAGACTATTTTTCTTTTTATAATTATAACTTCATATCTCAAAATTGCAATTTTATTTCTCATTTCCATATAATTTCTCTGAATTATGACTTTATATCACACAGTTGTATTTTTCATTAATACAACTGCTTTTCATAAATCTGACTCAACTGTATTTCTTGTAATTCCAACATAATATTGCAAAACTGTGACTTGTTATTTGGACTTTCTATCTACAAGTGTTAATTTATTTATTATTATTGAACATATCACAGTTATTATGATTATTATTGTTGTAATTATTATATTAGTAGTAGTATTCTATTCTATTCTATTCTATTCTATTCTATTCTATTCTGGAAGCAGAGATAGTTAAAGGGGCAATTCCCCTAAAATGAAAATGTAGTCATTATTGCTCACCCTAGTGTTGTTAATGATGAATGACCTTTCATTTTCAGGCCACAAAAGGAGAAATGTATATAAAAAAATGTCCTTCTCATGCTCGGCCATATAATATTAGTGCATCTCAAAGTGTGAAAGGTTTTAATTAATTAAACATAAGACTGTAAGGGGTAGTAGAGTGATGTAAAATCACTAGCTTAATTTAAGAACAGAAATCAATGGGCGCCTTACCCAAATATTTGTGGGTTTGTGCACATGCATACACTGCTGAGAAAGTGGTGTCTAGGGGGCTGTAGCCCATCTCATGCTCTTAATGGACGTCTCCATAAAGATGACCAATCAGTGAAATATGTGTGGCTATTGTTGCGACGCACCCAGATGGTCATGTGTCTGCAGTAATACTACAAAGTGCTGCAGCGCGCTTTGATTAATGTTACAGGCAGGGGAGTGTGTGCCTGTAGACGTGTTAAGGTGTTTTATTAACACAGCTTTTGTTATGTACTAGCCACATCCTGTGTGGAAATCCTCACATGCACGTACATGCGCATGCAGTGTGAAATGTGTTCTGCTGAGCTGTTTCAGCGCAGTGCGGGGGTAGCGGGGGCGTTATAGCATATCAAACAGGGAAACACTAGGATTCAGAGCGAGGGCGGGCGGGCGGGCGGGCGGGAGGGAGGGGGATGCCGGCGAGAGACGAGGTGAGGGGTAGCCCTCCTTACCAGGCAAGGGATTCCACCACTGCAGTAATCAGCGTTTCCTGCAGTCTCTCTCTCTGTGTGTGCCCCTGCAGATTTCCCGTGTGCACGCTCTCACAAACGTGTTCCCCCAGAAATCCTTTCATCTGACTCCAGTCATCAGTTAGCATGACACGCTCTCTCACTCTCCTTCTGCCTCTACTGAACCGTTCAGACAAAAGAAGTTCAGTAGAATAGGACTTAAACTACTTTTACATTAAACGTGAAATGGATTGTTTGTGTAGGCCAATGTGGACACTGGGACACCACACCCATATATCTCTATTGAACATTTAATTTCAAAATGATTGAATTTTATAGGGAGTTGATCTTTTCTTACAGCTTTAATTGTGTGATCATCACTAAGTTTTGAAATATGGTTACAGAGATTTGATTTGCATTTAGACAAACAAGCATCCAAGTAGCAAATGTAATTGATGCGATTATCGCAAGAACAATTTGTAAAAATGGCAAGGTTCAAGAGAATTGAATTGTCACTTTTGCAGAAATTTCTGAAAATTAGAAATAGAACTTGTAGATGCTGTGACTCCTCATAATTTTATCTGTAGAAGACTGTAAAATGCTGCAGTAAAACATTAAGTTTCCTTACTGTAACAGATCTAACAGGACATTTTACAATAAAATAATGTTAAATTTACAGTTTCTGGAAATGAAAAAGAAAAAGTCATCTTATAAATTACAATAAAAACATTCACAGAATTCCATGTTTGTGTGTACCTGCATTCCCTACGTTATGGGGACCAAATGTGACCCTGGACCACAAAACCAGTCTTAAGTGTCAATTTTTTGAAATTTATATCTGAAAGCTGAATAAATAGGCTTTCCATTGATGTATGGTGTGTTAGGATAGGACAATATTTGGCCGAGATACGACTATTTGAAAATCTGGAATCTGAGGGTGCAAAAAAATCAAAATATTGAGAAAATCGCCTTTAAAGTTGTCCAAATGAAGTTCTTAGCAATGCATATTACTAATCAAAAATGAAGTTTTGATATATTTACAGTAAGAAATTTACAAAATATCTTCATGGAACATGATCTTTACTTAATATCCTAATGGTTTTTGGCATAAAAGAAAAATCGATAATTTTGACCCATACAATGTATTTTTGGCTACTGCTACAAGTATACTCCAGAGACTTCAGACTGGTTTTGTGGTCCAGGGTCACAAGTGTCCCCGCTAGGATAGCATTAATAATTTTGACCTTGTGGCAACAGTTTTTTGGTCTACAGGAGGAAACAAGCTTACAAATTACACAATGATTTTTTTATTTTTTATTTTTTGAAAATGTAAAAATGCAGAAAATTTTGTGTGAGGGGTAGGTTTAGGGATAGAAAATACTGTTTGTATTGTATAAAAAACATTACACCTATGGAATGTGCCCATAATGATATGAATACAAGTGTGTGTTTGTTCAATATGCTGTTCTCTGAATTATTCAGTTACATTACTTTTTTTTATGTGCATGTACAAATCTATTCAGTAAATATGTTTCCATTGTCATTTATGTGCAGAGAGAGTGGATAGGTTTTGGACACCCTTAGTTTCCATTTAGCATTTTTCATGCAAAATATGCATAAAAACTACATGATAGAAAGCTGGCAAGTGAGGTCAGGGTTACTCAACAGGGTATTTTACAGTATGGAAGTGGCCATTACATATTAGGATTGAGAGAATAGAGAGGTTGTGGAGAGGATTGAAAAATAAGGGTGAGTGGTAATATCAGACAAAATGAAAAAATCATTTTACATTTTACAATCGTTTTGATGAAAGATGATAAAGATGTCAGGGTTCACCAATGAATCGTTCACAATAAGACCAAAAACATTAAAGGGTGAAATTTCATTTCCTATTGGTTTAAACGTCAAGACCAAGCACTCATGGCACGAGATGCTAAAAAACAGCAAGTCCTGTATTAATAGCCCCTCAATTCTGCTTCATTTTTCTGCCTTTGGCTCTCTCACGCTCTCTCCTTCTCCATCTGCCTAAATGACATTGATTCTTCGGGTGCTGTGCTATTGACCAGCCCTCTGTTGAATATTTCAGCCGCTGTGTGAGCGTGCAGAGAGGATGGGAGGGGTTTTCTGGTTCCCCGTCTTCAATACAGCCCTGCTGCACACTGAGTGCTGTGTTCAACACACAAGCCACAGCACTGTGAATGCAGTGCTATTCATTTAATCCCACACAAGCTGTTCTCCTCTAATAACTAACCAACACAGCGTTCGCTGATTCCTTACATTGCAGAACGATGGCAGAAGGGTTGTCTGTTTATTTGTGTTTGTATTATTTTGCTGCATGAATCTTTTATCTCATCACATTCAATATTCATACTGAGAGCTGACGACTCAGATAAAACGATTTCTTTTGCTGTGACCCTGTAAATTCAGCAGTGCAAAAAACACTGTGTTTTGGTGTTCTACACTGAAAAAAGGGTAGCTGAACCATTTTCCCTCAGAAATGCGGCAATAAACACATTGAATTAAACATGAAATTATTAAGTAGAGAGACTACAATAGTGTTTAATTTTACAGAAAATAATTGTACAATTTTCACTCAGAAATTGCTACAATTTAATTACAAACAAACAGCAATCAACACATTGAATTAAACATGAAATTATGAAGTAGAAAGATTGAAGTAGTATTTAATGATCTTTTGTTTCGGTAACACTTTATAGGGACCAATTCTCACTATTAACTAGATGCTTATTAGCATACCTATTATTAACATATTGGCTGTTTATTATTTACTATTTATTCTGCATGACCATATTCTCCATCCCTAATCCTACCCAATACCTAAATTTAACAACTACCTAACTAACTATTAATAAGCAGCAAAAGTCATAGTTAATGGCTTGTTAATAGCGAGAATTGGATATTAAAATAAAGTGTGACCTTTGTTTCACAACTTCAAAAAAATCATTTTTTACAGTGTATCCGCAACATCAGAGGAATTGCAGGCATTTAGGAGCGCCAGTGGTACTAGTTCTGAAGAACCGGTTCTCGATTCTCAGTTTGGTCTTGCTGCAGAACAGTGCTCCATGTTATTCCCTGAGATGAAAGGAGGACCTGATTGAAAACAGCGGTGGTGGTCTTTAGTGCTGACATATCGTAGAGAAGTGTGAGTGTGTGGGTGTTACTGTTATGATTGTAATGCGTCTTACTGCAGCATCTGATCACGGCACTAATCTAATCACTGTTTGGGCTTCACTTCACGCTGACTAACTATTACAAGTGCATTATGAGAGTACACACACTGCTGAGTGTGTGTGTGTGTGTGTGTCCACTGATATGGGATATTCTGCTGAAGTGCTTAATCTCAGCCAGATTGCTTGACTGTCTGCAGTGTTATTTTAGTAGTATTTTTATGCTGTTGCAGTGTTTATTAAGTGGACAGGGCTGCAGTATTATCTGCATGGATCCCAGTCTCAGTTAGAGCCAACACTGTGAGTCTGACTGACTGGTGAAGACAGCAATGAAGTCAACGTTGTTGACAGCCGACTGGCGCAGTCCTACTGAGAAGGAAAGAACAGCACAGAGAAGTGTGAAGGTGATCAGAGATGCACTTTATTCTGTAAATGTAACATGGGATGTACAGCAGGGCTCAAGAATAAGGATAGCCTGAGGCCTGTGTTACAGAGTTTCAGGCCAGTTGATGGAACAGCTGTATGTCCTATTGGGTCAGTGCTTTATCTTAAAGGGATAGTTCACTTTGAAATTAAAATTTGATATCTATCAGCTTACCCCAAGGGCATCCAAGATGTAGGTGTCTTTTTCTTCAGTAGAT
>JAFVLL020043165.1:0-19178 GCA_021397915.2 Tor tambroides
TTTTTGTGAAAACTTGTATCTGAATTGTAAATTATGCTTTTTACAGTCATTTTACAGTTTAATATGGTACTATAGACATTGCCATACCCTGCTCATATGGTATTAATTTTATTTGTGCAGGTCTTAAAGGTCTTAAAAAGTCTTAAATTTGAGCTTAAAAATCCTGCAGAAACCCTGGTTTAACTGTCAGCCATACATCCAGGTTGGCCAAGACCACCTTAAGTGCTTGAACCCCGGTAATCGCTGCTTGCAGCTATATTTATTATTATTATTATACTTATATTGCTTTAAGTAAAGTAGCATAAGAAAGAAGGCAAGATATGAGACTTATAATACATTAAAACTATGAGTGGATGCAACATGTTCACTGTGTTATATATCATCATACTCTTAAAAGCTATAACCACAAATAAGTAAATACTGTTCTTATGAATATTCATAAGATATGACATATTATAAGGTTTTTTATAATGCATTATGCATTCATTATAATGCATAATGCATTATGCATTCATTATAATGCCTTAAGAATAGCCTTATAATGTATTATAAATATAGAAAGTGTTACCGAAATGTCCAATGAGCATGTGAACCTGGGAGTGTAATAAAGGAACAGCGGGAAGGAGAGACAGGGAAACAAAAAAACAAAAACAAACATAAAATATACATAAAACACACATGGATCATAACAGGAAATTCAGTAGTAGACCTTCAGCTTGTGTTAGCATCGCTGTTCTTCGTGTACTGTACTTAATACAATGCCACAGTTGTGTTTAACACTGTACTGCCATTATTGTGGTTCAGTATGTTTGTCTCTGAGCTTTATGTAAATTACACTAATACTTCTGAGTTTTAGACAGTGGTATACACAATAATTCAATCCCTTACTTTCCCAACAACAACAACAAAAAAGTCAATTTGACATTAGCCCAGGGCTCTTCAAATCTTGGGCCCTGGAGGGACAATGCGCTGCAGAGTTCAGTTCAAACCCTGATCAAACTGACCTACCTGCGATTTTCCAAAAATCCTGAAGAGATTGATTAGCATGCTCAGGTGTGTTTGATCAGGGTTAAAGCTAAACTTCTGCTAAACTGGATCTCGTGGGCCAGATTTGGAGATTCCTGCATTCGCATTACTACTTCCGATCTTCTCGGTGATCAAATGTTTTCATCTAAGAAACTGGAAATAAGATATTTGAAGTACATTGTAAAATTGAACAGTGAAATTAATTGAACAAAAGTTCATTTCACTCTAATATTAGATTGTTCATTTAAAAAAAAAAAAAAAAAAAAAAAAGTTAAACTTAACTTTTGGATTTGCACAAGTACTTCATTTGACCACAGCTGACCATGATGTACACTTATTTCCTGTTAAGAGCAATGTGCATTCGAATTGAAGGAAGCAGAAAAAAAAACAAAAAACTGAAAAAATATTTTTAAAATACCTATGTGTCAGTCCTCTGTTGTGTGTGTCATGTGTTCCCGCCTCTTGTGTCCTTATTTGGTTTGTTTCCTGTCCTTGTTTAATGTGATTATTAGTTAAGTCTGTCCAGCTGTGTTTGTCTATTTTAGTTCATGCCTGTTCAATTTCATGTTGTCTGGTCTACTCGTTACTCCCCGGTGTTTCTGTCCATGTCAGCCTTGCCTTGTCTTGCCCTGCCTTGTTTGGATTTGATTAAAGACTATTATTCGAGTTTACTCCTCGTCTGCGTGTTCCTAGTTCCTTCCTGCTGTGTGTACCGTGACACTATGTCTGAAACCAGTTAATAAACTTTTTTTTTTCTGCTGAAGCTCCTCTTATTAGTGGTGCTCTGTTCTCACTTCTGTTCTGATCTTTAAGGTCTTTCACCTAGAGATTATTAGTTTGAAACAGTCTTCCTGTTTTTATTAGAAAACTCTACATTACATGATTTTAAAGCTAAGTTAAAAACTTTAAGCTATTTTCCTTTAAACTAAAAGCTATTTTCCTTAGCTTATAATTAATAGTTATAGTGATTTGCAAATAGTGATTTGCTATATGACTGTTATACAGTGTAGTTATGTTTTATCTTTGTATTGTTGTCTTATGTTTATCTTCCTATTTAGAAATTTTTGTACAGCACACTGGCCAACTGTTGTTTAATTGTGCTTTATAAATAACCTGATCTGACCTTGACCTTCCACATTACGTATGCTAAACCAAAGTTAAACGGGTGGTTGATTGCGATTTCACTTTTTTAGCGTTAGTTAGTGTGTAATGTTGCTGTTTGAGCATAAACAATATCTGCAAAGTTACGATGCTGAAAGTTCAATGCAAACGGAGATATCTTTTAAAATTATGGCAGTTTAATGCCTACAAATATGGCTCGTAGGGACTACAACGAGTTACTTCCTAGGTTTGTGACATCACAAACCCTGATAAACCCCGCCCCCGGGAACTTGCAAAAAAAGGGGGAGAGGCCATGCTGTGCTGCTTTATAGAAGAGGAAGAGTTGTTGCCATGCCGTCAAAACTAGTGGTGCGCAAAAAAATCTATTCATATATGAACTGTCTTCTAACGATTCTAATGGATTCACAAGTTTCAAAATCAGTGTTTTAAAGCAGCGGTTCTTAATCTTGCTCCTCGCGTCCCCCTGCTTTGCACACGCTCTGCTCTGCATCTCTCTCTCTCTCTCTCTCTCTCTCTCTCTCTCTCACACACACACACACACACACCTGATTCAGAACATCAGCTCTGCTTCAACAATGAACTGTTCTAATTATACACTTTGTGTATAGACAGATATTTTTCACATAGCTATGAGAACCGTTAAACATGGACGAGCATGCAGTTGTTGTGCTGTATTAAAGCTTTAATCAGGATAAAACCGTATATTAAAAGCTAACATAAGCAGTAGGATTTACAAATAACTGTATCTAAAAGTATGAGACAACAACAAACAAAAAACTTTCCATTAAGAGCCGTGCCTGCACAGGTTCTGCGGAATCCTCTTCACTAATATTCTTTGCGTCTCAATCAGGCTCAAATTAATAAGCGTTATTGACGACATCATTGTTTACAATACAACCAGAGTGCGAGCCACTGAGCTGAGGGACGTGACGTTTAGACGCACACTGATGGTTTAGTGAATCACAACACACTGGGCCAACTAACCAATCTGAGCCCATCGCGTATTTCTTAGGGAGGGGCTTCATAAAGTCGTGGTCAGAATTATTGGCACCCTTGGTAAATATGATCAAAGGCGACTGTGAAAATTAATCTGCATTGTTAATCCTTTTGATCTTTTATTTAAAAATTCACAAAAATCTAAACTTTCATTGGATAATAAGAATTTAAAATGGGGGGAAATATCATTATGAAATAAATGTTTTTCTCTAATACACATTGGCCACAATTAACGGCACCCTTTTATTCAATACTTTTTGAAACCTCCATTTGCCAGTTTAACAGCTCTAAATTTTCTCCTGATGAGGTTAGAGAACACCTGACAAGAGATCAGAGACCATTCCTTCATCCAGAATCTCTCCAGATCCTTCAGATTCATAGCTCCATGACGGTACTTCTTCTCTTCAGTTCACCTCACTCATTTTCTACAGGGTTCAGGTCAGAGGGCTGGAATGGCCATAGCAGAAGCTTGGTTTTGTGCCCGGTGACCCATTTTTGTGTTGTTTTTGTGTGAGGTTTGTGTTTGGATTATTCTCTGGTTGGAAGATCCAAACATGGCCCATTATAAGATTTCTAACAGAGTCAGTCACTTGTTGATTTTTTATCTGTTGGTATTTGATAGTATCCATGATGCCATGTGTCTAAACAAGATGTCCAGGACCTCCAGCAGAAATATAGGCTCACAACATAAAAAATACAGCAGTATATTTCATTGTACACATGGGGTACTTTTTATCCCTGTGTTCACCAAACCCATCTTGAGTGTTTGCTGCTAAAAAGCTCATTTTTTAGTTTCATCTGACTGTAGAGGCCAGTCCCATTTGAAGTTCCAGTCGTGTCTGATAACTGAATATGCTGGAGTTTGTTTTTGGATGAGCTAGGAGAATTTTTCTTGAAACCCTCCCAATCAACATGTGGTGATGTAGGTGCTGTTTGACCTTTTTTTTTTTAAAGGTTTTCTGACCCCGAGACTCAACTATTTTCTGCAGTTCTCCAGCTGTGGTCCTT
This sequence comes from Tor tambroides, assembly GCA_021397915.2. Classification (NCBI taxonomy): domain Eukaryota; kingdom Metazoa; phylum Chordata; class Actinopteri; order Cypriniformes; family Cyprinidae; genus Tor; species Tor tambroides. Next base: position 4,153 of record JAFVLL020043165.1, read on the forward strand.
GGAGAGTCTCTCAAACTCTAGCCACTCAAACTCTCCTCCTCACCGTGCATTACGACGATATAGACACACGTCCTCTTCCAGGCAGTTTCGTAACATTTTTTGTTGATTGGAAATTCTTAATTATTGCCCTGATGGTGGAAATGAGAATTTTAATTGCTCTAGCTCTTTTCTTAAAACCACTTCACTAATTTGTGAAGCTCAATTATCTTTTGCTGCACATCAGAAATATGTTCTTTGGTTTTTCTCATTGTGATGGATGATTAAGGGAATTTGGGCTTTGTTTCCCTCCTATTTATATTTCTGTGAAACAGGAAGCCATGGCTGGATAATTTCATGTTCATAATCACCCTGGAGTGCTCAAAATTGTGAATATGAATGGGAATATACTTCAGAGATATTTTACTCATAAGAATTTCTAGGGGTACCAATAATTGTGTCCAATGTGTATTTGAGAAAAACATTTATTTCATAATGAGATTTTCCCCCATTTTCAATTGTTTTAGTTCAATGAAAGGTTAGATTTTTGTGATTTTTTTTTTTTTAAATAAAAGATCGAAAGGATTAATAATGCAAGTTTATTTTCAGAGCCTTCTTTGATCTTATTTACCAAGGGTGCCAATAATTCTGACCAGGATTGTAAAAACAGGAAATCATCAGCGTGTTTATAGGAGAAGTCAAGTCAAGTCAAGTCACCTTTATTTATATAGCGCTTTTAACAATACAGATTGTGTCAAAACACTTAACAGTATCAAATTGGAGGATAGAGTGTCAGAGAGAAGAGACAGAGTATTGTAGAATAAAGGTAAATTATGTTAAAAATAATGCATTTAAAAAAAAAAAACGGACACATGTTAAGGCCTTTCTACACTGAACGTGAAAAAGCTAAACGAATATCGGATACGATGACATGCTGGAATAAAACAATAGATTTCTATGGATGCTTCCACATAGGCCGCGAACATTCGCGCACCGAAAATGCAGATGTTTTTTTTTCAAACAGTCCGACCAATCTTTTCAGTTTCGCAAAGTGAAAACATGGGCTGTCCAATAAGATTTGAGCTAGGATCACGTGACCGGAGCAGCTGCTGTTGCACAAAAGGGTGAGAATGGTGGCGCTGTTTCGAAAACCAGTGTAAACAAACACCAAAGAAGAGTATCCTGGATAAGAGAAGAGAGTGGATGCTGAGTTCTTGTTATTGTTGGTACTTGAGAACAGATTTATTCTCACATGTTCTTTATACAGAATTCTAATAATTCTCCACTGAATCATGTGAACTGTAGAGCACCGTCCATTTTCTTCCACGTGCGTGAGTGTTATGAGTCAGAGCGTATTCACTCTCTAGTCTAAATCTTCCGTATTAAAAAAATTGAGTGAAACATTTTTCTACACATGAAATATGAACGCAAATAGACATATGATTATGACAATATATTTAGGGGCCAAGCACCGAAGGTGCGATGGCACCTATTGTATCCGTTGGCGTTCTTATTATTCTTCTTCTTCCGTTTCTTCCGCCATTGAGTCTATGGCAGCCCATAGAACCGCTTGTGGGAAAGTTGTAAAATTTGGCACACTGATAGAGGATAGTGTCAATACTAACCACAGCAAATTTGGAGTCTCTATCTCAAACTCTCTAGCGCCACCACTTGTCCAAAGTTTCACTCATGTTTATGTTAATAACTTTTGAGCCATAAGCCACAAAATGAAAATTCTTTACATTTTTCCTCTGAATCCTTGGCTCAAGCCGAGTCGAATGAAGTCCAAAATTCAAAAATCGTAAGGTTTAGTTTTTTCGCTATTTTCAATTGTTCGTAAAACCTACTTTTTCGAACTCGTCCTAGACGGTTCGTCCGATTTTCACCAAAATTGGCTCAGATCATTTACAGACCATGCTGGCAAAAAGTTATGGAATTCAAGTTGATTCGCTTAACTATTCTCGAATAATGAGCGAACAAATTCTATGAAAAGCAAGCAAAAATGGATGTGAGGCTATATCTCCGTAATGGTTTGGCATATTGTGACCAAACTTGGTGTGTGTTATAACAAGCATGACCTGAGACTACCTGCAGTGTTTCGGTGCTGTGCCACCTAGTGGTCAGGAGATATGAAAAATGGCTATTTTTGCTTATAACTTCTGAATGGTTTGGCCAAAAATAACAAAATTGGTCTTTAGATTCGGTGCATCATGCCGAGTCGAACCATATCCAATTTTCCCTGGTCAGCCATTTTGTGCGTCGGCCATTTTGAATTTTGTAGTAAAATGCTATATTTTCCGAACGCATTGACATATCGTTACAAAACTCGGTATGGGTCATCAGCACGATGCCCTGAAGGAGCCTGAGAAGTTTCGAGGCAGCGCCACCTAGTGGTAAAATCAAATATTCACATGCTTATAACTTTGGGTGGGGTTGACTTATTTTCACGGGAGTTACCTTTTTAGACTCCTGAATCCTTGCCAAGTCCAACGATACCAAACGTGCCAGATTTTGGCTTATGGTTTGTGTAATGTTGCATTTTAGCGCTTAAAAAACATTTGCCAATATCTTAGAAACCGTTACTCCGATCGACACAAAACCACCGTAGGAAATTCGAAAACATAGCGTCCCGGCTATATGCTAATGCCCAATTGCCAAAATTTTGATAGTAAGTGGCACAAAAATGCAAACAAAGTCAGCAGTCAGTCATTTTTCATCTACTCATATACAAATATGTCTATAACTCCAAAACAAAATGAGATATTTTCACCAAATTTGACACACATATGTATGGGCACACTCTAAGGACACATAAAAAATTTGGTGGGATTGTGCCTCTTGGTGGCGCTATAATTGAACAAAACATGAAATTGCCATTGACTACAATAGAGTATTATGATATAAAATGCTATATTTTATGAATGCATTAGTGTACTATTATGAAACTTTGTATGTACCATCGAGACCATGACCTGAAAGTACTCAAAAAGTTGAGACAGTGCCACCTTGTGGTCAAAAGTTACAATGAAATTTCAAATAAATGGTAATAGCTTTCTGAGAATTTTGCCTATTGTAATGAGACTGGTATTAACAGATTCCTTGGGTCATGCTGAGAACAGTGATACCAATGTTGCCATAGTCAGCCAAACTTCCTGTCTGCCATTTTGATTTTCTTTAAAAACTTACTTTTTCGAACTCCTCCTAGACCGTTGGTCCGATTTTCACCAAAATCGAATCATATCATCTTCAGACCATGCTGACAAAAAGTTATGGATTTCGTGTCGATAGACAAAATTGTTTTCGCATACCACAGCAACGAATTTGAGGCATGATGCCAAAATGACACTTGAGGCTGTATTTTTGCAATGCTTTGGCATATTGACACCAAACTTTGTGTGTGCCATTGTCACCTCACACAGAACACACCACATCGATTTCATAACAGTGCCACCTGTTTGTCAAAAGTGATAAATCATTCAATCATATTACTAGTAGTTTTATATGATTTTTCAGCCATTTGGACTACAATCAAAATGGCTTCAATTACTCATTGCTGCAGTTGGTCTGATGCTTGCTTTTGTAGTGCTTGGCCCCGTAATTGCTGCTTGCAGCTATATTTTCTGTATGTTTTTTGTATGCAGCTCATGGTATTTTTATAGCAATTACGGATGTTTATGACAAATATTAGCAGTGTAAGCGTTATTAAACATACAAAGAGTGCAACTATAGATCACAATCAACTATAGATCACAATCGGAAGTTATTACAAGCACTCGATGATGGTTTAAAGTGGGTAAGCAAATACATTAATAAATACATACATTTTCAAGTGAAGCTTGATGCTAATTATACTTCTAATTATATTTTAGGATATAGCCTATTCTTGTAAGCATTATAGATAGTTTGTGTTTCTGGTGTAGAACCAAACTTTGTTTATCTTAATTTAGATGTTAAATCCATATACGAGATACATATCTGAGGAAAAATGCACTGTTGGTCAGCGCCACCTAGCGCAGGCGTGAATTAGCAGAAGTTTCGCGCTTGGTGTGAAATCACCATTCGTCGGCAGTTCACCTCGCTTTTTCACATCGTTCTCAGTGTGGAAAGGCCTTTAGACTGCACCACATTAACACAATCAAGCCTAGAGAAAAAAAAAAGGTCAACCACCACTTTAAAGATCGTATTTAGTTTTCAATTGTTCGTAAAACCTACTTTTTTGAACTCGTCTTAGACGGTTCAAAGAGGAGTTTCACAGGACAGCAGATCAGTGTTGTAAAAATTTCCTACAAATAAAAAAGCAACATTTATTCTTTTGCCTTTTGGATTTTAAAATTCTTCCAATACTTGACCATCTCCACTTCATCTGTCAGTGGTGCTGGTGCAGGTTCTCCCCCCATTTTGCAAGCCTCTGCCTTCTTGCTGTTGACTGAGTACAAGTTAGACGGGGTCATCTGGCTATATAAGCGGGCGCTTCACCACAGGATCCTTAGGTTACTTCGACTGAAGCGACAAAGCTGCTGCGCATTGAAATAGACACTGAATTATATTTAATGTCAAATGTTTGTAAAGTCATGTAGCCTAAACCCATGAACCTTTTATACTTAAAGCTTTACCTTGATTGAATTGTGTATCATGACTTCTCATAGTTGTGGTGCATGTGCTAAACTCAGAGTCAACCTACTCAGAGTGGATTGAACTAACACAATTCAGCTGTTATGAAGCCAAAAACGTACTCGGTTCCCTGAGATACGGGAACAAGTACTGCGTCTGCTGGGAAAAAGCCCTTTTTTCTCCTAACCTGAAGTCTTTTTTCAGTCACGCAGTGTAACTGCAAGGCCATTGGTTCGTGCAGTGGTTTAAAGAAACAAACCAATGGTTCGGTGTCGGAGCTGCACGAGCCTATGGCGACGAAGCCCGCCAGAGCCTGCCAGAAGGGACGGGGTCATCTGGCTATATAAGCGGGCGCTTCGCCACAGGATCCTCAGGTTACTTCGACTGAAACAACGACTGAGTCATGCCGACAAAGCATAGCCAGCAACACAGTACCGAGGTTACGTTAGTAACCGAGTACGTTTTCTATCGATACTTCACTCATACTGTGTCTGCTTAAGACGCTATGGGAAGCAATACAATCACGCTGTGCTATGGTAGAGGAACGACTGCATAGTATAACTTCCTTAAGCATCCAGTGCCCGTAGGGAAGTATAGCAATAATCTCCACGACAAAAACAGGCTAAGCTCACAGAGATTATGTCCAGCCTGGGTGACCATTCCAGAGGACTTGTACGGCTTCGGCACTCCACGGGTCGAGAGCACACAATAAACCGACCTGAGAGTTTGAGCGTGTTACGTTCAAGAACTCTCTCTCAGAATTGATTCTGCAGAAAGCAAGTGTGTGCTCACTTAAGCAGAAAGGACTCTGGCCTGTAAGGCCGGAACGTCCAGGTTATAAAACCTATCAAATGTGGAATGCGAGGCCCAGCCGGCTGCCGCACAGATCTCTGTGATGGACACACTGCTAGACCATGCCCAAGATGAGGTGACGCCTCTGGTGGAATGGGCTCATACTCCAAAGGGGCATTTCAGGCCCAAGGAAGAGTATGCTAGCGTGATAGCATCAACTATCCACCTAGAAAGCCTCTGCTTCATAACCGGATGCCCTTTTTTGCGGTTACCAAAGCTAACAAAGAGTTGTTCTGACTGCCTAAACGGGGAGGAAGGCTCAATGTATTTACATTTATTTATTTATTTATTCATAAGAGCTCTGACAGGGCAGAGCAAGAATAACTCCCGGTCTTCCTCTGAGGGGGAAAGCGCAGAGAGTGCAATGACCTGCGCTCTGAACGGAGTGGAGAGCACCTTGGGTGTATAACCATGCCTTGGTTTCAGGATGACCTTGGAGTCGTTGGGCCCGAATTCCAGGCAGGCAGGGCTTACAGAGAGTGCCTGCAGATCTCCTACTTGCTTGACTGATTCTAATGCTAGGACCAAAGCAGTTTTTAGCGACAGTGACTGAAGGTTAGCAGACTGTAGCGGCTCAAAGGGAGGGCCCTCAGCACAGTGGGCAGATCCCATGTAGGGACAATGAGGGGGCGAGGTGAATTCAGCCTCCTAGCCTCCCTCAAGAAATGAACAACTAAGTTGTTCCTGTCCACCGGTTGGCCCACTATAGGGTCATGGGAGGCCGCAATTGAGTGTGATGGGGAGCGTCCCTTATCCAGCAGCTCTTGTAGGAAGGACAAAACCACTGATAATGTGATAATTTATGTAGGACACCACAGACATGTTGTCCGAGCGGATTAACACGTGGTGTTCCCTTAGGTCTGGCAGGAAGAACGGACAGGCCCGACATACTGCCAGCATTTCCAGGCAGTTGATGTGAAGCCCTTCTTCCGCTTTCGACCAATGGCTAAAAGTCCATTTTCCATCGCACAGAGCCCCTCAACCCGTGTTGAGAGGCTTCTGTTGAGACGACCTTCCTCCTGTAAACCATTCCCAGGGCCACACCCTTTTCCATCGAGGGTTCTTCTAGGGGGCCAGGGCTGTTACACAGGCCTGGTCCACCCTGATACGCAGGCATCCATCCCTCGGTTTCAGCCAGCGTTGAAGGGGCCGCATACGAAGCAGGCCCAGCTTTAGTGCTGGAGGCGCTGTGGCCATAAGTCCCAGCATCCTCTGAAATGTTTTGAGGGGGCGAAGGGCTCCGATCTCAAAGGAGGCCGCAAGTTTCTGCATGGCCAGTGCACGTTCTGACGTGACTGTGGCTCTCATCCGAGCTGAGTCGAGAACTGTTCCCAGGAACGATATTTGCTGGCTGGGGGGCAGCGTGCTGTTGGCGAAATAGACCCTGAGTCCCAGGTGCTCTAAGTGGCTGAGGAGGAGGGTCCTGTGAGATATCAATTCTGCCTCCGACTGGGCCAAGATGAGCCAGTCGTTGAGGTAGTTGAGAATGCGGATTCCCATCTGCCTCAGAGGGGAAAGAGCCGTGTCCATGCACTTTGTAAAAGTGCGGGGAGCCAGAGACAGTCCGAAGGAAAGGACCGGATATAGATAAGCCACCCCCTCGAAGGCGAATCTCAAGAATCGTCTGTGATGGGGGCTGAAATGAAATCTGGATGTGAAAGTATGCATCTTTCAGGTCCACAGAAAATAACCAGTCCCCTGTGTGAATCTGCGAGAGGATCTGCTTCAGCATGGTCATCCTGAACAACCTTTTCATGAGGGCACGGTTCAGGCGTCTAAGATCAAGGATGGGCCGGAGGCCGCCATCCATTTTGGGGAAGTAATGGCTGTCGAAGCCTGACTCGCTCTGAGGAACCGTCTCTACAGCTCCCATTGCCAGCAGATTCATCACCACTGAGCGCAGGACGTGAGCATCCTTGCTTTGCACTGAGGTGGAGACCGCACCGCTGAAGCACGGGGGTCTTTGAGCGAATTGAAGTGAATAACCTCGTTTTATTATCCCCATAACCCATTCTGACACTGCGGGGATGGCCTGCCAGGCCTCGGCCCTCGTGACAAGGGGTTGGATTAGTTTGAGTGGCTGGCCGCATGGGGCCAAGGCACTCGTGAGAAGTGGAAGAGGAAATTTGCTCTCTTATTAGGAAATGTTTCTGTTTTATTTTTCCCACTATAACAGCGGGTGGATGCTTGGGCACTTGAACGGGCCCGAAATCGCAACAGACACACTTTCCTCTGCACCTGGAACTAAATGGGGTGATAAGAGGCTTAAGAGAGGCCGCTTGGGGGGTGCTCCAGCTGTAGCGGGACTTGGCCCCCTCCTCTTCCTGTCTTGCAGATCAGGATGACGCCTGAGGTGTCGGGTCCAACGCTAGCTTGGGAAGGGCTCCTCCGGCGAGACCACTCTAATCCCAGCTCTTCGACCACTTTCGAGAGGACATGGAGAAGTTCGGCATCCATCCCGGCCTCGGTGGCGCTGGGCTTGGACAGCAGCAAGGGGGTGGGGTCAGCAACTGAGCCCAACAGCTCCTTTCTGTCCAAGGCTATCGGGCAGTTCGTCGTCACTCCCCCCAAACGAGACCAGATCGCTCGGGCTGGCAGAGGGATGCTGGCCATGCTAAGTGAAGAGGACGGGGGAAATCGCTCTGTGTGGTGAAGGTGAGGCACGCGGGATCTGAGCCGACATGAGCTCGCTCGCGTCTGAGCGCTGGAGTCCTCTACCCCGCTGTTTTTTTCCTCATAGGCTCCTGGGAGGAAGAAAACTCTGTGAGGGCCGGAGTCACACTCTGAAAAGAAAGCGATCCGCGAGCGCAGAGAGGTGAGACTAATGTTCTCGCAATGAGAATGTTCACCCCCCCTTGAGCGCGGCTTCTGCATGGGATTTCCCCAAGCAGGAAACGCACTCGCTGTGGCCGTAATCAGCGTGCAGGGGAGACCTGCACGTACTGCAATAATGGTGCGACATTTGAAACAACACTAAATTTGCTCTTTTAGAAAAGCTCTTAGAAGTCGCCAGATGGCAGCAGGGGAAGCAGGACCGCTACTGCTGCGATGCTGAAGCTGCGAGAAAAAGGGAGGCGGATCAGCCGAGCAGAGAGAGGTCGCTGGGTCCACTGCGAGGCATGTCAACGGCGAGCAGGCTTCTGGGATCAGCGGAGAGCGTAGTCGTTGTCGCTGAAGGAGAAGAAATCTGAGGATCCTGTGGCGAAGCGCCCGCTTATATAGCCAGATGACCCCGCCCCTTCTGACGGGCTCTGGTGGGCTTCGTCGCCATAGGCTCGTGCAGTTCTGCCGCCGAGCCATTGGTTTGTTTCTTTAAACCACTGCATGAACCAATGGCCATGCAGTTACACTGCGTGATTGAAAAAAAGCTTCAGGTTAGGAGAAAATAATAATATTATAATAATATTAATATCAGCAATAATAATATTAATACTACTACTACTACTACTACTAATAATAATAATAGTAACAATGACAGTAGTAGCCATATATTGTAAAACAATTGCAATGTAAAATAAATGAAAATGAATATTTCATAGGTATATTATTTTTGTTTTACACTACAATAGGGAACTTACAATACTTCTTTTCTAATTTCTACACTTGAAAGAGATGTTTTGAATTTGGACTGCAGTAACATTACCCATTTAAACCGCTCGCAGTCAGCAATTCATACTGCACTTTTAAGCTTTTAATTTGACAGGAATGGCAGTAGAGCTTTTATTTTGAAGGAAAACTCCAGCTTCAGTGAAAACATGCTTACAAAAATACCTCTCACTACAAATCTAGTGAAATTCTGTTATCATCTGCCGTGAAAATAAAGCATAACTGGTGGCTGTTGCATTCCCAAATGCGAACTAAACTCACAGCACTTGCAATAAATGAGTTGACTGCATTCATTCACTGTGAACGGAGCCATTCTAAGGTGTGGAAAACACCGGATCACGAGCTGATTGCAATCGCAAATAAAACAATGATTTGCGCAAAAAAAAAAGATTAATTATCAATTGAGAATTTCATATGGTCTGGTGGTCATAGCTACGGCATATATGCCTGCGAATATGGGACAAACTGCGTTCCGTAGCTTTATACGGGATGCTTCTTTGATGCTTTAAATATTCGATTCCGATTCGATTTATACAAAACGTTTAGCAACCCTATCATTAACCTGCAGGCTGCACTCAGGGAGTGGGGCTGCGAGTAAATAATAAATAAAAAAGAGTGGGGCTGCTGTGAGTGCAGGCAGCCTAGGGACAGCATATTTCAACCCCAGTGACAACACTGGGCGTTGTGGCCAAAAAAAAAAAAAAAACACCGGCCCACCGGGAATCCACCTTGTGCTCCTGATTAGCCAATCCGGGCCTGGCAACAAAAACAGACTCGATGAAGGGATTAAACCATATTGTGCATATTGTGCTTTATATATATATATATATATATATATATATATATATATATACACACACACACACACACACACACACACATACACATATATACATATATATATTAGTGCTGTCAAAAGATTAATCGCGACTAATCGCATCCAAAATAAAAGTTGTTTACATAATATATGTGTGTGTACTGTGTATATTTATTATGTATATATAAAGACACACACATACAGCATATATTTTGAAGATATTTACATGTATTTACTATTTACATGTATATATTTATATAAATTAGATAATACATAAATATATTTAATATATAAGCATAAATATTTTCTTAAATATATACATGCATGTGTGTGTATTTATGTATACATAATAAATATACACAGTACACACGCATATATTATGTAAACAAAAATTTATTTTGGATGCGATTTGGATGCACTAATATATATATATATATATATATATATATATACACACACATATACATATACATACATTAATATATATATATATATATATATATATATATATATACATATATATTAGTGGTGTCAAAATTAGCACGTTAAGGCAGGCGATTAATTCTTTCCAGTTTAATGCGTTAAAAATATTTAACGCAATTAACGCAGGGGCGGGGCTAGGGTTGGCCACCCCTCTTACAACTGCTGTTTTTGTCACTTTTTCTCTTGACAAGAAGTACGTTTACTCAGTCGCAGACCGCCTTTATGACCACATCAAATGTTTCAGACGCGCGCTCCAGCTTCACTTCAGCGGCAGGCGCGAGTTAAACAAGCGCGGAAACGGTACTGTGCTCACAGCGCGTGCGGCGCCGGCTTGTATCATCTCATATCAAAGCGCGAAATAAACTACGTGCATGCAATGTCCTGGTCAGTTAAGGCATGAAGTTACCAAAAAGGCGATTAAAGCTGCCTTAAAACTGTGCATGCATGGAATATATTTTATATGAGTCACATTTAAAAACATGTTTCTGAAATGGTTTTCAAAACTGTCCTGGAGCAGTCCATCACTGTCTCCCTCATCTAACACACCTGATTCAACTCGTCAGCTCATTAGTAGAGATTTTATGACCTGAAGTGTGTCAGAAATGGTAAAAAGAGTTGAGAGAAAATATGATGCATCTGCGTCGTTCAGCAGCGACAGCTCTTAAAGAAATAACCTAATAACCAGCTGCTGAGATGTCTATTAATCAAAGGACAAAAAAAAAAAAAACTTTTATAGCTTTAAGAATTCATCTATATTTAATTTAGAATTTAGTGTTTGATAACTTCAACTTCTATATATTTCTGCTGAAGGGCACAGGTAAATGACATTTATTATAAAGGTTTTTTTTGTGAAGACTGTTTTAAGTTCACTTAAATTACAATTTATTTAAGTCTAATAAATTGTCACAGTTCACAAGGAACACTGAACGAGTAGACATAGGAATTCATCAAAACGAGAGTCTTTAATATCCAACAAGGTATCACATCAAGGGAGCACATGCAGGGAAGACATTCAAAGACCGACAAATGCAAACTGAAAGGACTGGACCTTAAATACACAGACAATTAAGGGACTAATGACTAGACACACCTGGGATCAAATTAACAATCAACGAGGGAGAAACTAGGTCACAGAACACATGGGGAGCAAAAAACACCACAAAACAGTCCTGACATGTGACATGAATGTTAAAATTGATAGCTCTCAATTATACTCTGATGTTGAATGGCTATAGTCAATAGGTAAATATTGGGGGGGGAGCAATTTTATAGAGAAATCAGTATTGGTATCAGTGATACTGGCCTTCAGTCATAAAAAAGATGCCATTAAACAAATATTAAAAAAATATATTGTCTTTATGTTGTTTGTACATTAATTTGGAGATTGAATGTGGAATTATTGCAATATAAAAGTATATTTAAAATCTTTAATGTTAGGTGGGATTAATCGCGATTAATTTCAGAAAAATGTGTGATTAATTAGTTAATTTTTTTTAATCGATTGACAGCACTAATATATATATATATACTGCTGAGGAAGTAACATGAGGCATGTACACATGTGGTTAGGCTCCTCTGCATTTACCCAGACAGCCCCTGCATCACAAGAAGGGGGTTGGGGAGCCAATGCCTCAGAGACAGATGCGTATTTGCCTGTACATTAGCGAGAGCACACTGGGGAATTAGGGGAACAGGGTAGTAGGGTCTGCCGCACGAGCACTGCACAGCTGCTAGTGTTTAGAGTATGCCATTGAAGCTGATACCATATGTGCAGAAAATAGTCAAAGAGGAAACTGTAAGGCAATCATGCTCCAGCTTCTGTCTACACAGAAGCTGGAGCACGATTGCTTCTTGCTGAGCATAGGTTTTGGCTGCAACAGATCTTTTGTGATATCCCTTCCGAGAGAAATCTGAAACAATTTGATGTGGTTGGGGATATTTTTCACAAGTCTTTTACCAAAGACTTTTTATTATCCCCCCTGTTTTTTGTGGGATGATATTGTGGGGTGTCTTGTACAAAGAGCCATAAAGGCTATAAGATCAATATAGGCTCCATGCAAAGTGCAACCCATAATCCCTGCACCTTTTAAGTCAGCTATGGCGTGTGGAGAGGGCAGCTCTGGCAGAGCCATGCAGCTTTACTTAGAGCCCTGATGCCATCTAATTTTCAACTCATACAGAAATGGTAACCCTGGATAATCCCTTGAGATTAAGAGTTGTTTATCCTGTCAAGCAGCATATTTTTTTTTTTTTTTTTTTCAAAGCTCTCTGAGCCTTTTATCTTTCGAGAGCCCATTACCTCAAAGGCAGAAAAAATAGGGGATTCTCTTTCAGTTGGGATGAGTTATGTGGTCCATTGTTGGGGAGTAACTTAGCAAGAGAGCAGGTGAAAACCATTGAATCAATGTTAAAAATAGTTGATTTGTCATTGTTAATGGCACTGAATTAATATCATGTTTGCGCCTGCAATTAATGTTGAAAATTTTTTAAAATTTCAACAAACCACCATTATTTTAATCAGTGTTTGCTTTAGTTGAGCTCTTGACTCTTGCTATTCATTAAGTTAATTCTCTTTCAGTGCTCACAATAGTGTTTCAATATAAACACTTACACATTAATAAAGAAAGAGATGTTTTAAAGTTAAAATGGAGTAGATTACTTTTTAAGGGTGTCACTAAGGGGTGTCAAGCTGTAATAAAGTTGAGAAATGATACTAAAAAATGCTTAAGTTGATCTTTCATTACTGAGGTAAATGCTCTGCTTCACAAATGCAAAGATAGTATGGCAAAATATACAGAAAGATCTAGACATCAACACTCAACAAACCTCAACAATGGTGACAATCATCAAACTAATTCAGATAATCAGATCAACTGCAATGCATGCTGGGAGTCATGAATGAGTTTTGTACTATGTTGATACCCAGCATGCATTTCAGCATAAAATTTTCTTTTGTTGATTGTCACCATTGTTGAGTTTCATATGCTGATTCTTGATGTCTAACTGATTCAGTGTTCTGTTCTGTTCTGTTCATTAAAGTATGATACCATACCACTGCTGTGGTATCATACATTATTCACACATAAAAAACACAAAACACTCATGAACAATTATTTAAATAACCTCACAATGATTACAGTTACCATCATCTGATCCCAGTGGATCTTAGTTTTCATTGCCTCAGCAAATGTATTTTAGCACATTGTTACAAGTGACAATGAAAAGAACATTAAAGTACAAAGAGTCAAGAGCCCAACTAAAGCAAACAGTAGTGTTACAGTTGCTTAGTTGCTCAAATGTGTAGTTTTTTAAATCACATGCTACTTTTCACACATTAAACAAAATTCTGTTTTTGTTGCATTATATTACCTGCACACCATCACAGTCAAACAAACTGAGGCAATAATAGAACATGCTCTCTAAACTGTCGACTTGCTCACAGTGTTGGGAAGTATAAGATGTACATAGATGGAAATTCATAAGAAATCAAACAAAAATATATGACCCTAAACTTAATTGTATATCGCATCATATACAATATTGTAATGTGCCCTTGATCATAATACTTAATTGTATATTGCATCATATTTTATATGATGCAATGCAATTAAGTATTATGATCATGGGCACATTATTCTATTATAGCCTCTTTAAGATAACATTCATGTCTTAGAACATTTATATAGATGCTCAAACTGTTACTGTGGGTCAGGTCAGTACAGTGTAATGGTACTCAGCTAGTTTACACTGATGGCAGTCTGTCTTGGAGGACACTTTAATAAATCCATTCATCAATCATCACAGTTGAAAGGCAGATGCGTTACTGGGAGATACCACAGATGCCAACCAGACATCAACTCTGAATACAGAAGGACATACTGGGAAATTTTAACTTCTGTTTATGGCCTATGTCCACCAGTAGTGGATATGATCTTTGACAACAGAGAACTGGCACTGGATGAGCAAAGAGAGCAGCTGAAAAGCAGAAATAGAGGTGTCCTCATGCTTCTGCTTTAGAAGTGTAACCAAAGAGGTCTATACACATATGCCACACTGAAAATATAATTTGATGCGGAATAATTAGATTTTTAGTCTTTCTAAACACACTGGAGTTATGAAATGTTTCTATAATTTTTCTTTAGCCAGTTTTAACTTTGATAGGTCTGATACCTTATCGAAAATCTTATATCTTGTCTAAACTTGAAAACAAACATGCTTTTATGGAATAATTTCAAATCATATGTATCATCAGGATTTGCACAAACATTTGTTCAATGCCAAGGAGACTGTAATTTGTCATTTAAGAAGATTAAATTATTTTTATACATTAAATTAGAAATTAATGCAAAATACAAGCATTTTACCATGTCTTAGACTTTATGAGCCCACTGTATCTAATCAGGAGTTACTAAAATAATTTCTTTGTGCCCTTGAACAAGGCACTTAATCCGTGTTCACTCAGCCAGCATGTACCAGCAGTACCAGCTGTACACCAGATTTATAACATGCTTCTACTTAATGACAAGTGGAACATGCAAAGTGTTCTGCATTAATGTTAATGGTCCTTCATCCCTGAATAAATTTGAAAGAAAAAAAAAAAGACAATCATCTGGGAGAAAAAAAAAAACAATCGAACAAAAAAAAAAAACAGCAGAGTTTAATCATTGAAATATTTATTTTC